>JANHAO010001560.1:0-32464 GCA_026873985.1 Saraca asoca
TGGCTAGAGTCATGTTTGACTTGGTCAAAGTATAACCTTCCATGCAAAAGATATCCCACAATCTCAGGTCAAAGGATTAGTCATGTGATCACCACTAGAGATTAACTAATGATGTAGCTCCATATAGCATCTCCAAATGGGTCAGATAAGATCATGATTATTTAGTTACGTTTCCCTAAACTAACTAAGTCGTGTCCACATGTATATTCAGATGCAACTTACTTAAATCTCAGCTTGTAGGGTTAGCTGCTCATTAAATGAGAAATACCACATTGTCTAGTCTCAACAGATCTTAATAATGTCCAGTTATTAGATCTCGATTAGTGTTATTTTGGTATAGAAGTTAACCATTGATAATCACCCTCACAATCCTATAACATTTTACAGGATTGATTAAATGGACTTCTCACCATGGACTTCATCTTAATTATGCAATGATCATAACTATGAACAAAATATGCAATATAAGATGAATATATAACCTTTATTATATTCAAATCAATACAGAATGTATAGTCATAGATACAATAGAGCCCAATCAAATTGACTCTAGGGCACCTATTTTAGACTAACAGTTACTAACTAAACTTGAAGTAAAAAAGGAAGTTGACCTTGCACCCTAGCATGAAATGGTACTCCAACCTGAGAATCTTGACGCTAATAAGTAACCTGTGGTTAAGCAACAACATGTGACAGAGTAGGAATCTGGGCATGAGCACAACATGTGACTGAGTAGCAATTTAAGCATGAGTAGCAACTTGTGACTTAGCAACAACCTTAGCATAAGCACCAACCTCAACCTGAATAACAACCACAAACTAAAACTCACTACGAAGTAGTTAATAAAAGTGATGAAGACCTTGACTATACTACAGATGAAGATTAAACTCATAGTAAGGATCTATCAAATTTAACAAACAGTTTAGAGGATGAGAGTAAAGATATGTTTAAGGAGCTTATAGATTCTGATTTAGCTAAGAATGGAAATGAATGGTTATACAAGTTTATGCCTGAAAGTGCTTGAAAAGGCAAACCAATTCAAATAGAGTTATACCTGAACATGTAAAAGATGAATATGTGTCAGAGTATACAGATAGTGATGAACTAAGAAGTGATTGTAGTGACAGTGATAGTGAGAATGAAATGGCAAGGGTAAGAAGAAAGAAGAGGTACCAAGAATTCAATAAGACAATTGATTTATATAAAAATGTTTACTTAGAGGTAAGGTTAGGGTTTGATTCACCCCAAACCTTTAGAAAGGCATTGTACTAGTGGCCAATTAAGCAAAGTTTTGGCATTATTCTGCCTTCAAATGACAATACTAGAATAACTACTTATTGTAAAGAAAAGTATGGATGGAAGATTCATGCAACATAAGACCAAGAGGGGGATTATTTCCAAATCAAGTCGTTTTATAACAAAAATAAAGGTGGGCATCATGAGAAGTGTGCAAAAGTTACTGTAAGATGGCTAGTTAAGAAGTATATGGAGAATTTCAGAGATAGCCCCTTATAGGAAGCCAAAGTCTTGAAGTCTTAAGAGAATATGGATTTGAAATTTCATTAGATAAGGCATATAGGGACAAAAGGATTTGTATCAAGGAAATATTTGGTGATGAGGAAAAATAATATGCTAAGTTGTGGAGATATGGTGCTACTATAAGAGAAAGTAATGTTGGGACAACTGTAAAGGTTAGCCCGAACCAAGGTAAGTTTAAGAGGCTTTATTTGTGTCTTGATGCATGCAATAGGGGGTTTTTTCTATTTGTAGAAAGATCATGGTGTGGATGGTTGTCATCTCAAGGGGAGGTTCAAAGGACAATTACTCTTTGTTGTTGTCAAAGACAGAAATGATAACATCTTTCTTGTAGCAATTATTGTCATTGCAATAGAGAACAAAGATTCTTGGAGGTGGTTTCTTGACTTATTGTTGGATGATATAGGGAGTGTTCAACAAATGGGATGGATTTTCATGTTAGACCAATAAAAGGTGAGATAACTTACTTCTATCTAATGTTTTGTGAATTATGCACATTAATATATTGTGAATTATTTAACGTAACTCTTGTAAGGAGTTATGGATATCTTTAAAAAGATAATTCCAAGGGCAGACTATAAGTTTTGTGTAAGGTATATGCATGCAAACTTCAAGAAGCAAGGATAAATAGGGAAGACCTTAAAGGACCTTATGTGGAATGTATCCAAAACATACAAAGAAAGCGAACACAAATATTACATGGAAAAAATTAAGTCTATTTTAGACAAGGTATAAGAGTGGCTTGCCAAGTTTGATCAAAGACTGCGGTATAGGTAAAATAATTTAAGTTTTTAGTTTGTTTCATGTTGTTCATATGTTAATGTTCTTATATTTTCTTGTTTAAGTATGCACACAACCCAAATGTGAAATGCAACTATTGACAATAGAATCTGATCGACTAGAAAAGTTTAGTAAACCCCAAATTGTAATCCAGTGAGTGTAAAAGAGTGAGAGAGGAATAAAGAGAAAGAGAGAAAGGAAGAGCACGGAGAAGACAATAGGAGTTTTTTAATGTGGTTCGACTAAAATCATTTATTAATTCCTACGTCCATGATGATATATTTCTGATAGTGTGTTTACAGAGTATTTATATGTTGTTGGTAATTTGATCTTGGTTGTATCAGTTTCATTTTTCATATGCCTTCTATATAATGATCTTAACCCTTATTTATAGTATTTGGGGTGTATAATATGTCCAAAAAAGGAAAGATTCCAGAATCGCAATTTGCTTCATAAATTTTCATGAAAATAATTAATTAATCATGCAAGTTAATATTCACAAGTTGGTACCCATAAGTTAATTTGTTCTTGGGTTTAACCACAACGAGGGCACTCCAATCTGTGAGCTAGAGCTCGTTGTCAATCAACTTGAGGTTATTGTGAGAATTGCTACCCAACGACTTGAGTCAGCGTTTAGTGAGCTTATGCCTTAATCTAGCGACCTCCATCATAGTTAAGTTGGGCCTTTTCAGCTGGATTCGCTTATTAGGCTTTTACCAATCTATTTGCATGATGCAAAAAATACCCACAATAGCAACATATTGTTAAATAATTTTTCAAAGACTTTCAATGCACATATCAAAGAAGCTTGAGACAAGCCTATCATCATAATGCTAGAAATGATTAGGAGACAATTAATGAGGAGAATGCATTTGAAGAGGGATGGAATGAAAGAATACACTCCAAGGATAATGCAATAACTAGAATGAGCAAAAATGATGCCAGAACTGCATCACATAATGGGCTGGGGTGAAGACCTTTAAGGTGAGGCACTATGAAGGGAGTCCAAATGTGGTGAATCTACTTCAAAGGACTTGCACTTGCAAAAAATGGTAGCTCACTGGTATTCCTTGTGGCCATGTAGTTTTTGCAATATATAATGATAATGGTAGGCCAGATCAATATGTTGATGCATGCTACTCTAAGGAAACATTCATGAAAAGTTATGAATTCCATATTAACCCTGTGCCTGGAGAGGAAACACAGCAAATATGTAGAGATGTTAAAGTACTACCTCTTGATGTTAGGATTTTGACAAGTAGGCCAAAAAAGAAGAGAATTAGGGAAGATAGAGAACCAAAGAATTTGGAACGTGTTTCTAAGGTTAAGACCAAAATGAAATGCTCAAACTCTGGTCAGTATGACTATAACTCAAGAGGATGTAAAAATCCCAAGAACTTAAACTTGAAAACTTACAAAAACAAAAGTTAAAAACAAAGAACAAATGGTGTTGCCTTAGCTACTGCATTAGCTTCAACTACTAGTGTTAGTGTTGCTTCAGCTACTATATCAACTTCAACTACTAGTGCTAGTATTGCCTTAGCTTATGATGCTACATCTAGGCCTCATTCTGGTGTTGTTATTGCACAGGTTGGTGTTGTTAATTACTTTCTTTAAGTCATTTTATTGAGATGCATCTAATATGTTATTTGTCATGTGCTTGATAGCCTAAAGGAATCCAAGGAATTGGACCACAAAGGATAACAAGCTCTATGCAAAATATTCCCAAGACAACATAACTTCCAAAACATAATAGACCCCATCACAGTGTAAAGCCTGCGATTGCTAAAAAATATGTGAAGCCAAGGTCTTCTTATAGTTTGACTAAAGGGACTAAGAAGAGAGCTAGGACATGCCTACCTAGACCATCATATTAGATTACATGAAATTAGGGACCAGTTTGTAGGATTTGGTGCATTTCTTTTGAGTGTTTAGGTATTGAAAATATTTGAAAATGTAACAAGTGAACCTATTTAATTTAGTTTGTGTTGATTACTGGTTTTGAATGTTTTTTTTTGTATGCACTGGGGGTTTATAGTATGCACCATGTGAATCTAGTTTGTTAAATGTAAATTATGCAGAATGTTTGTTAACATCTAGATTTGTTATGTTGAATTTCTAGTGTATTTCTTCTAAGTGTTTATGCAAAATGTTTGCTTACATACAAAATGTTTGTAAATTTAGGTAGAATATTTGAAAATGTAACAAGTGAACCTTTTAATTAACTTTCTACAATTCTAGTTGAATTTCTGGTTTAAACAGTTGAAACCAACTAAACAAGCTAAACTCTTTATTGTTTAAACTACAAAATCAGTAACAGCTCATTCAATTCATGAAAGCAAATCAAATAAAACAACAAAGGAAAAATAATTTGTGAACAATAATAACATCTCATACAATTGCACATTTAAACTACAAAACTAGTAAAATCAACTTAATACACTGTAATACCAACAAAACCAACTATACTTTCCACTTAGTGCATCAAGCACTTTCATGTATCACTTTATTACCACACTCAATACACTATAGCCCCACTTCACTAACTAAGTCAATACATCAAGCACTTGCCTTTAATCCCACTACAATACAAAATAACAAACAACAATACTATCTCACAAAGTATCCATGAAGCCACCATTATCCAATAGAGTTTGGCATTTCATTTTTTAGCAGATTGCTTAGCAAACCTCAATCTTTTTGGCTCTCTAATAACCCATTGATTAATAAATCGTCCCCAACGAATTGAAATTGATCAACTCATTGGAAAAAATCGCAAGCTTAAGGTTCCTTCCACCTTGAACACTAAAAAAATCGATGTTCATAGTTCACATATGTGAAAGAGGTGGAATATAAAATGCTTACGTGTATTTTAATTTACAACTATAGACGAGTTATTGACTGATAAATCTAAGTTTTCAAAGGTGTAGGTAAAATAAACCACCATAAAATTGGTGACTGTAAGTTGCATTTTCCCTATTTTTTATTTAAAAGAGTAGAAATTACGGCACTAGTGTATATTTTTTACTTAAAAAAAATACTAACTACATGTTTTTATTTTTTGTTAATTGAGAAACTCTTGGATAATTTTTTGGGAAAAATATACTTTACCAATATATTGCATGACCCTAACTTTAATTTACGAACAATTTAAAATCTCACAAAGAAACAATATGTGATTTGTACTATCAGCACTTTGTCCACTTATGCTAAAATTTTAATTCAAATCTAACAGATTTTTATCACATGTCAATCGCATGCTCTCTAATTAGTCCTGATTTGACAATTATTTCATCTTATTATTTTCAATTTCCTATCCTATATAAATCCAAAACGTTAAAAAAAAATTTATCTTTAATATCTGTAAGTAAAAGATGAAATTAGGAACAATGAAAGTGTAATTAATATCAAATTAAAGTTAATTAGAGAGCATTGACTTTAGACAAAATCTATTAGATTTGAATGAAAAATTAACACAAATAGACAAAATGCTAACGCGGTGTAAATCACAGATTATTTCTTTGTAACACTTTAAACTACAGATAGATAAATTAAAATGTAAAATATATTTTTTTCTTTGCAAATAATAGACATGTAAACTGTATTTTTCTCTATTTTTTTTTCCGGTGCAACAAAATGAGTAAATTAGTTGGTACTCATAGGTTTAACAGAGCATTAGACACTGATATGCAGGAAACACGGCTAGAGTTCCTGTGCAGAAACCGAAGGCATACATTAATCTAATAGTAGATAGGCATAACACTACTAAACACCTTAAAGAAGAAACAAAACCCCATATTTTTTGCTGAGATAAACCATCCTTTGAACATTAGACCAGAATTTCGAGTAATGATAAATTTCCATTAACACAACCCACTCTCCTAACACTCCTCTCATTTCTTAAATGCATATCATAACTTACAGTTTATTTTAAATTAATATAATTCAGTTTAAATAAATAAATTGTGATATATCACGGTTATTTGGACCGTAGAATTCCAGGAACAGGCCTATGGTTAGCCCTTAATCTATAACATAATTAATGTATGTACACAGGGTGCTTTGATTTCAGAGTTCCATAAAAAGTCCAACGGGCCTTGATGTGGAGAGCCTATAAATCGCAACGTGCACTTTCCATGCGTGCTTTATATGAGCTACTATAACAACAGCAACACTTTCATATGCAATAGAGAACTGGCAAACAAAAATCAATATGATCTTATCTCCAGAAAACCTTAAAGAAATGAGCAAATATGCACAACAACATAACACAACAAATGTTTGACGTATTGCTCGATGTCAAGTATTAAACTTCAATACATCGAATATCTTATTTATGAAACAACCCTGACTGCATCGAGGGTAAGTTAGCCGTCACAATACATTTTATTCCATCTGGAGTCTAACTTGCCGTGAAATTGCCATCTCAAGCGTCACTCCTGAATTAAGAGCTTTCTTTCTCGTACATTTCACTGGCATATTTCCAGTTAATGACTTTCCAAATGTTCTTCAAATAGTCCGGTCTGACATTCTTGTACTGCAACAAGGGGGGAAAAAAAAAGAGCACATGTCAGGAAATCAAATGAAATCTGATATGCAACAATTTTAGGGTACTTCGTAGTTCTCAAATATATCTCTCTTCTAGCCATAACTGTTTGCCACATTAGTAACAGTAATGATGATTTCTTGCAGCATGGGACAATGATTAAACTTTTTTTTCCTTCCAGAATTTAGTTCTTTTAGTGAAAAGTTTTACATGCTCCTAAGCAATTCTCAAAATCACCACCCGTACAAGAGCCCTCAAATTTAATAGCAATTCTGATTTAGCTATCAATACTGGACTGAAAAATTTTACCTGCAAGTAGTATGCATGCTCCCAAACATCAATACCAAGCAATGGAACAAGATTTGGTCCTTTAGTTACCAGTGGATCCTGCAATAACAATGTTCAAAGTCACACTTGTATGCTAGCATATAGAAAAGTAACTTACGTGCATTCTGAAATGTGGATAAAATCATAAAATAGTTTTACAAGTGTTCACAATAAGGGGGAGGGGGAAGAAAGATGACAATATAAGCTCCCAAATGAAGACATTGACAGCAGAAAAGGTCAAAGGACTAAAAAATTTAGCCCAACATAGAATCATATTGTAAAATAAATAAATCAATAAATCAATAAATAAGTACAGGTCACCATTTTTCAAAAGAGTAAGAAAACATGGGATCTAATTGAACTCGAGTGCTAAAAATCACATTTTGATATAAGAGAAATTTAAACAGTTGTAATAGGATAAGTCATTAATGAAACCATAACAAGCAGCTGAACCATATTAAAGAGACTGACTATCAAGTATGAATTATTGATGTCATTTATTTTCTCAGCTGATCTGCAATTGCTTCTTGGCATCAAGAGGATAAGTGCACGGTTCACTATCTGGGCCCCAGTATTACTAATTAAGGAATTTTTTAGCAGAGGAGGGAGTTTACCTGATTTTGAGTGGTTTCAATTATAAGCTTCTTCAATTCTTTATCCAGACCAAGCCACTGGCAAAGCAGAGTGATGTGAGCAGAAGAAGTAAAGAGATCAGTTTAATACGCTTCAAACAAAGTATTCGGTCCATGATCATAATGCAAGAACATAAGATGATGCTCAAAATTTCACAACTTAAGAACTTACCACCCATCCAGAACCCTGTAGGGCTGCACCTTCTGCATTGACCTTTTGTATCAATGATTCCAAAGAACCTAAGTGTGTGTCAATGGCCCAGCCCAAAGAACCCTTTGGTGGTTCACCACCTCCTTCCTGCAATGTGTAAAACACTGGTAAAAATACTGAATACCAAACACTTATTGGGAAATGGTAGTTAATTACACACTTACACGAACAGGAGTTAGGTTTTTCCAGAAAATAGAATGGTTGACATGACCTGCAAACAAATTATAGATTTATCCTTCAAAATATGAATTACATTAAGGGATGAACATCATATTCAGAGCTAAATAAAAATGTAGATGACAACAAGCACCATACTAAATAAGAAATATCTTATTACACCTTTAAGAAGTTTTCTTCATACCTAATAACCTGTATGCCATTTTCTTCTAAAAAGTATATGATATCAAGATTAATTACTAAGTTTTATCACATAAGGATAGCCATTTGATCAACACAACCTTACTTAAATGTCACTCTAACCTAGCATATATCTGTACTGTATCAGCTTTAGATGATTCAAATTGTCATAGAAGATGTAAATATGCTTAGCCATTTGTTTGCACTTATGAAACAAAGCATTATGCTATGCACTTTGCCTATCCCTTTCTGTTTACATGGAATGAAACAAAGTGGTGGACAAAAACATACGAATTGACAAGGAAAAATAAAAAAAAGAAAACCTAAGAGATACAATGTACTGCTTTCATTACACAGCACAGCAATGTCTAGATATGTCTGCAAGTGGTCGCTTTGGAATTGTTCGAGCCTGACGAAGAATTACCAACAAAGCAATAAGTATTCCCCTTCTGGTCGTCTATCTGTTAGTTAATATTAAAACTTTCTAACTTATTAACTATTTTGAATCAGATTACGCTGAAATTACATATTCATAAATTACCTTTTCCCATCACAACTACATACATTAATCAGCCACACCACCATTATCAGAAAGAACGCACTTCTCCAGAATTTTTAGCTAATTAAATTAGTCATATTAAAATTTTTATCCTTTACTTAATTAATAAACTATTGATCAATAAAAATCATCAGCACTTGATCAATCGTTTAATTCGCATATTCATACAGTAAAGCACGGTGACATCAACTGTTTTAATTTCACATCATATTTCCTTAAACACACACCATGGTCGTCCGATCTATCCATAACTTCTAATAATTCATTACCCCAGAACCCAAAAATTCAAAATTAAAAAAAAAAAAATACTAAGAGCAGCAAACCTCCGCCATTGAACTTGATGGCACTCTGCAATTTTACGACAGCAACGTCATCACCCTTAGCTATAGCATCTTGAAGCTGCTCCAGAGCTTTGTTGTAGTTGGTGATGTAAGCCTGATGGTGCTTCTGGTGATGGAGCTGCATGATTTCAGCGCTGATAACAGGCTCGAGGGCGCCATAGTCGTAAGGAAGATCGGGTAAGGTGGCCGTTTGCAAGCCGCGAGAATAAGCAGCTGCCAAACCCAACCCAATGGATTTGGGTTCATTGTGAAGAACTGAAGTTAGGGTTTTTCTGGTCAATAGGGTTCGAACAGCCATAGAGAGGATAATTGGAGTATTCTAGTATTTTTCCAGCAGTGCTAGACTGAGGAAGGAGGAAGAGTGAAGACAAGAGGAGCTGACGCATTTTTATATCGGCACACGTGTACAGCTTTGCTACAGTTACAGCGGATTAAATATTATTGCGGCGCTACGCTGCGGCTGGTTGTTGATTTTTTACAACAACTGGCATTTCTTTTCCAAATTTCTAACAAAGTATTCTTATTACTTATTAATGTATTAATTAATTTAGTGATATATACTTAATTTTGTCAAATTTTGTATAAACTTTACTGGTTTCATAAGGTAAGAAAATGGGCCACATAGTCGTCGGCAGGTGCAGATTAATCATTTCATTTTCTCTTGCAAGATATTGGTATGCACAAGACATAGACTATATAATCCACAGATCTCCTCACCTGACAAATCTTTGATCACTCAATACTTCTTATCTTCGACCATCTATGTTATAAATTTAAATTTTATTATCAATAATTTTAAAAGATTAGATGTCTATATTAATTTTGAATTGAAACAATCTATCTTATTTTTAAACTCTTTTATTTAAAAAAAAAAACCAAAAGAAATTAGCAAAACTGATAATGAGTAAGAAAATTATCATTTATTACTTTATATATTATTCAAGGAAGTATAAATTTGAATATCTTATCCATACATAACATTACATAAAGAGAGTACATATCACCGGGAAATGTCTTCTAAGATTAGCCATATACTCCTAGAATGAAGACCTGATCATGTAATTGGTCCTCACTAATATTGCTGATTGGCTGATTCTTACATTGGTAAACAAACACTACTCAGAAAAACAACTCACTACCTGAAGGAATTTCAGGCTTAAGTTTGGGAGAACTGTCTAAATTCCACAAGGATATAATATTAAGCCTCCATAAGAAGAAATTCTTATCCACTCTCAAGAGTAAGAAGAAATTCTTATTTCAGGAGAAGACATGGCTACATAAAGAGTGTAGGTTGATTCCACACAACTGAAACCTATATGATTGCGTGCCCTACACCTTTGTATCAGTTTTTTCTCCTCCTAGAACAAAAATTTCTCTTACTAGGAAAGTATGCAAAAATTTCTCATACATAGGGCCTATCACTGATCTTGATACTCATTTAACAGTTTACTGTGCACAGCCCATTAATCACACTAGTCTTTATCTTTGCTCCATATAGGGGACTTTTGGCCAACAGTTTCAGGACTTCCATTTTCCACACTGATGAGAGGGTCAGATTCGCCTTCTCTTGCCTGTAAATTAGAAGAAAAACAAGGATTACTAGGCTTGTTTTCATAGTACTTGGTGATGATGTTGCAAACTTGAAACATGCAGAGTTACCAATGTAAAACAAACCTGGGATGTTTGTGCTGCAGCTTCAGCAGCTTTTTGCTGATTCTCAAGAGTGCAATAGTAAGAATACAGAATCATCCCAACCAAGGCTATTAAAATGCCCAGGATGTTCCTCCAACTGAAGGGGTCGTGGAGTAAGATATATCCAAACGCTAATACAAGGCATGTCTTCAGATGTCCAAGAACTTGATAGGTGACTGGAGACGTCTTTCCGATTACCAAAAATGTACTAAAATTTACAGAAATGGAGATAAGGCAGGACAGAACAATAAATACCTGCAATGAAGAAAAAAGAGTGAAAATGCATCAAAATGAGACAGAGTGCAAAAATAACCTGAGGAATATTTTTTTTTTCAAAGAGAAAAAAAAAAAATCTCACCGTCACTTGAGTTGTGTAGTTGAAAGCAAAAACATTTTGGTTCGTCAAAAGTTTATCGAGAAATGGACCAGAGATTAACAAGGTTGCAGATTGATATGGACATGATTGATAAAGAAGTTGGGTGGAAGAAACCTTAAACTTCTTCTGTATGGTATTTGTCATCTGAAAGAAGCTAATTAAGGTCTAAACAAGACACAGAGAACAAAGTCTACCACACAGAAGAAATCAGAGAAAGAAATCATGCAAGAGTTGGATGACAATATCAAAACTCCTTCAAGTGCATACTGCACAATTTATACAAGAAAACCTAAGAGAATAATAGTTGCATCAGTCCTACCAGCCAGTTTACCTATGAGCAGAAGGTCATAAACTAATGTACCAAAAACAAATATCACATGACACTTTCTATGAAGTTAGCTGTACAATTTTGTACAGTGAAGAAATTATGCATTCTACTTGACAGCAGAAAAATTGCAAGATTTTATTGTCTAGCTTATATAATTGATGCAATCTATGACAATGATATCTCATGGCAATGATAAAAATTTAAGGTGCTGATCAAAAGAAATTTCTTAAGGATACAATCTGAGCAACACATGTTGTGATCACAGCAAGTAAAGATAAGAAAGAGCCCAAAGCATTGAGCTGCAAATCAGTGACCGTTGCAATCCCAACACCCAAAAGGAGGATACCAAGGGAGAACTGAATTCTTTTACTGCAATGATAGGAAAAAGAGAGCAATCAATATATTTTTAATTTATGGAAATAATATTAAAGGAAACTTCATTTAGGAAGCCACAAAGACCGGAATATTGGATAATGCTAATGATAATTCAGGTCAAAACAATGTTACAGATACCAATAGATGGCATAAAGCACAAATTGTCAGTTGACATGTAGAACTACAACAATATTGACCTAAAATTTTGAAATGTCACCCTAGATAGATCCCCACTGATTAAAATGAGCAAAATGTAGGGTGGGGGAGGATAAAGAGGACAACACCAGCAAAAAAAAAAACATGTGCGTGAAACATTTCTTTAATTGAACTTATATAGATTACTGTTAGCTGTTTTTTATATATATTAGCAGTTCAGTCATAAATGTCACATAAATGATAAGAAATGGAACCTGAATCTCTTCCCAAGAAAAAGGGTCTCCAGCAGTACAGTACACGGAATGATTGCCAGCTTAGTCATCTGTATACAAATGTAAAAGATCCTCTCAGAATATTAACCATGAAAAAATGCTCAAAGGACAAGGATCGAAATATCACGAGGTAAACATAACTATAACAAATAACTGTACCTGATAAAAGCCAACAGAATTGAATCCCAAGCTCAAATTTAAAAGGCCAATAGAGATTCCATTTAGAACCCCAAATCCCATTACAGCTTTCTTCTCAAAAGGTTTATGCTCAAAGAATCTCATCTTCAGTGCCACATGTAGAGAACAAAACGTGACCAGCAGATGCCAGCTTGTCAAAGTGGTAGCTGCATGAATTCCATGCAACATGTATAAAAACCTTTAAACTTTTATATACTGCAGTTAAATCTTACAGGGAAAGCACAGATTTACATGAAATAAGTAACCAAATTTGTTAGCATACTCCCATGTGCAAAATGATAATTTTACCTTTTTTAATTAAACTGAAGACTAATGAAAATTAATTGATCAGGTTTAGAGACTTCTAATGATATAAGTTACTAATGGGACATTTCCCCTGAAATTGAATGTGTAATTATATTCTTATGGAGGTTCTTTTTCTATCAAAAAAAAAAAAATTGTATTCTTATGGAGGGCAACCTAAATCTTTTATTGCAATAAGATGATCTATCTAGTTTAAGGACTGCTATTAGGGCAGGAAGACAAAATCCTTAACTAGGTAGAAATAAGATTTTTACTATTACTTCCGAAGAGACATTTCTTAATTCAAATTATAACTGAGAACAAACAGATTCATACACAACACGGCAAGAACAATATCTAGTAAACAAAATCCAAACAACAAGTTGTCAAATTTGACATATCCATACTACAGTAAATACTTTCAGTTTTACTAGGTGGATGGAAGTTTACTAGATCGCTGATATATACTAGTGGAAGCTGTACTGAAGGCGCAATGAATGAGGTACGTGCAAGACCAATGAAGCCACTTTCAAACCGGGCAGGTCTATACATCCAATTCCAAATCCTGATATTTCCATGGATGAGACCACAGCTCAACTTAATCCGTTTGGCTGCCACCAGTAAGATCTCGAGGCTTATATCAACTATCATTCGATTATAAAAAGGAATCATGCCCAAAAAAGAGAACAAATCCAGTTCTGATCACCAGCAAGCAATACAAGAGACAGAGCAATAAGTATACAACCATAACATTTACACCAAGCATAGAGCTCAGTTAAGTTACCAAAAATGAAATGCAATGAGCTCATTAGCGCCTTATTGCAAACCACAATCGACACCGATGATACCACCGACAGAGTCAACGCCCCGACAGTCCCCAGCTGAAATTGTTCACCTTCACCCATCTTTGCGTCCTTATAGCTGACAACAAAAGACAAGCCATAAGTTCCCAGTTTGAAACATCAAACAAGTTGAACTACAAGACGGAATACAAGCACAGGAGATTAAAGGGTTAACAACTGAAGCAGATTCGGCAAATTTCAGGAACAAAAATCACAACTTTTGTTGCAAAACAGACAGAAAAACTTACCACAGCGACAAATTGAGGAGTGAAACTCAAAAGGTGTCCAGCGAATTGCAAGGGAAGCACTTAGATCCGGAAATTACAAAGAAAGAATGACTAGCTGATATAAATGGAAGGGTAATATATGATTTTTCGTCATATAAGTTTTGGGTAGGAAGGCAGTCAGTAACCACTACGCTAACCAAAGACGCTAAGACCAAATTATGAGTTGGGTTGAAATGGAAATGAAGACCCAACCTAACGATTCATCATAAAAAACGGCAAGGGAAGGAATGTGGCGTTGATTGCGTTTCGCCTTGTCTTCTTCCTAACTCGAGAAAATCAAAGAGGGCGTTTGATGTCGAAGTTTTGCGCAGTAATAATGCAGAAGATCAATTGGTGAAGGTGGCGCTGGCAACGGGGACTGTTAGATACGCGCTTTAGAGGAAGGTGATGCAGAGAGGAGAGAGAAAAAGGAATATATTAAGCTGTTTTGTTCTTTTGGCAAACAGTATACAAATGTCATGAAAATCGAAACTTTCATATATCTCTGAACAGTGTACCTGTCAATGATTCGATCCCAGTGAGCAAAGAGGGATCAAACCACGTATTGATTCAACTTTTTTGGCATTTGCTAGTTAAGTTTTAGCTGTCACTGGGTGAACTCACTCATGTTAAACTGAATGTATGTAACCTTGACAAGCAAAGAGTTATACATTTAATTATTGTTTTTTCTAAGAACATCTCTACTCAACCCCAACTCATTGTGTGTAATCACCAAAAAATTAGAATTTATATACTAATATTAGGTTTGTCATTTTAAGAAAAAATTATTGTTTGACTGCATAAGAAAAAGCAACTTTTAATTTTAAAAATATATATTCACTTTCTTTTTTATAAATAAATGAGTTTATATTTATAAAACAAAGTAAAAATACAATTAAACTTTTTAAGATAGCAAAGTATAGTCTGTCCTAAAATTATTGGTTAAGTGTATAGAACTCTTTCATTTGTTGATATATACCTTTAACTTGAGGACTTGAATCATGCAAATTGATCTAAACATTATCTGACTATTAAATAAAAAAATTCAACAAAATTAATTATTTTTTTAACTGAAAGGATTAAGAATCATTGAAAGTAGAATTGCATATTCGAGCTTGAGCAACAAAAATAGAAGATCCACAAAGTTTTTATGGAGTGTTATTACACCCCAAAAAATATGAAATGTTTAACATATCATATGTATGTAACTAGTCAAATTAATGGAGTGTTTACATTTTAAATAATAATTTAGCTATTAAAATACGATATCATGTATCACTTTTTAACGCAATATTATGTATATAATTATCACAAAATATTACACAACTCTTTTTATATGATTACATACATAAAGTTATATGAATGAAAAAAAAATTATAATTTTTATTTTGTACATACGGTGTAAAATTGTAAATACATCATTTAATTGTATGGTCCTACTAATTAAATTTTATGTTAAGTAATTTCCTTTTTTTTTTTTACAATTATTAATTATTAGAGTGAATCCTTTTCAATTTTAGGATAATTATTTTTAAAATCTAACATCTATTTTATAAATAATTTAAAGGAGTAAATATATTTGATTTAATATTAAATTTTATAAAAAAAATAAAATATAATACGAAGATTTTATAATTTAAATTTAGAAGTGATTATGTATTATTTTTTATTTTTTTATTTTTAAGAATATTTTAATTATTTTGATATGATTTAATTTTTTAATACAAATAAAAACGTCATCATCCAATTATTATATTTTTATTTTTGTCCTTAGAGTTATAAAAAATATTTTATATAAATATAATTTATCATTTATTTAAGATTAAAAAGAGGATAAGTACAAAATTAACTTTAAATGTTAAACGCAATTACATGACGTTGAATAGTATAATTTGTAATTTTTCTTCCTCCCTTGGTGTTGATCGGCGTTCGCTGTCGTTGACGTATAGGAAGTTGTCCTACCTGAGGAGGAGACCCAGCGTGATGACAATTCAAGGCAGATTCTGCAATCCCTACACTTTTCCCGCAATTCGTTGATGATAAATTTCAAATCTTTGAGGCATTACCACATCGAAAATTTCCTGTTGTCTTTACCACGATTCATGGAGAACCAGCCAGAATTATACAATGTAGAAGTTGGTGGGGATGGAAGAAAAGCGACAACTTTGACTTCAACCACGCGTAGCACGGCAGGATCAGAGCGTCGCCTATCTAGCTCTTTGCACCACAGCATAGGTGGAGTTAAATGTAAGAAATTAAGGGATCTTCAACTGTTCTTTGTCACTGTCGGTTCCCGTCTGAGTGCATTTGCAATTAACATTGGGAAGTTGCAATTTTGAGTCTTTAGTAATTCTTCTTCCTCTTCGTTAGAAATTTTGAAATTGATGAATAATTATGAACTGATTTATACTGTCAATTTGAATTCCCCTTATGTAATGTTTTTAGTTGGAGTTTGAAGCTGGGACTTTACTGGGAAGAGCTTCCCAAATTCCCAAGCTTTAACGGGTGTTGGTTGTTCTTTGAAAGTTATTGAACTTTTAGGCACGCATACGTTTGTAATCTTATGGCAGTTTTAATGGTTTGATGTTGTAATTCATCTGCTGTTGCTGAGAAAGGAATGGAGCTATATTGATATGCAGGGCACTTCTAGAATAGGTGATCCATGAAATTGTTCTTGTGCCTGTCAAGCTGTTTAGCATCCTCGTTACTGGTTTTAGGCACAATAGATGTTAGAGCACCCAACTTAACATATGAATACAGGAGAATATAAAAGTCAAGTAAAAGATGATACTATTAATTCGGTTATAAATGCAAAGAAGGTGGAATGCATCTGCTCTAGTGTTTGGATATTTGTAAATATTAGCAAGTTGTTATAGGTAAAAATTGGTCTCACCCAAGCAGGCCGAAGGCTCGGCAGAAATTAAGTCCGAAGGACATTCAGCTCGCTGAGGACAAGTGCACGAGGTCCCGGCTCATGTGTTCGGTAATCGCATGAAGATCGAGCTTGTCCCTCCAGCCTCAAGCCCATCCTTGCTACTCGAGGGATAGCAGCGATCTCCTACCAGGGGTCTCGGTTTGTGAAAGCCAAGCATCCCCCGAGGCTGAAAGCTCTGCGAGAAGGAGTTCCAGACAGGCCTACGTCAAGCCTGCATTCTATCCAACTAGAGGGCCCATTCCGCAGAAAGTAGCCTGCAACAGCCGGATTGCAGGAGTTTTTCTGTCTTTTACATTTATTTCTTGATGTAACAGAATTGTAACTTGTAATTATTGCATGTAACCTTTCTTTCTTTTTAAATAGGAGATCACTGTTAGAAGAGGGAAAGGCTGAAGAAAAATAAGCAAAAGCTCTGTAAACTTCTCTTTGAATCAATAAAAGTTCCGCGGTGGATGTAAAGTCTGGTGCCGTTCGGATTTAACCAAACCACCTTAAAAACACTGCCTGTCGTTGCCTTTGCTTCCCTTCCTCTCCATTATCTTCTTTTCTCTTCTCTCTCGCACGATCCATAGGGAAACAGTTAGGGGTCTAAGAACCGTTTACCGTTGATTGGAGTTTGGCATAGAACCAAATTCCGCCGTCAATACAAGTGAACTCTTAAGTTGATTGAATTGAAACTTTTACCAAGAAGGAGACAGGCAATTGTTGATGACTTGATGCATAGGATTTTTGAGAAGAGAAATGGATTTTCTCACGGTTGTATTTTTATGCAAATATGTTTCTTGACTAAGGCTCTCCTTTTTCTACTTTCTAGTTGCTGATATCCTGTTGTGGAGGCGATGGCATGTTTCATTTGGTGCTATCATTGTTGCAACACTTGCGTGGCTCCTACTTGAGAGGACCGGCTTACCATTTTTAACAATTTGTTCAGATATCCTGCTGATTTTGATCATTGTATCGTTTCTGCATGCAAACTACGTTGCACAGAGAAATAAGTATGTTAATAATTACTCTTTCAGTTTCTATCAAAATAATAATTATTAGCCTTTCAATAGTCGTGTTTCTTTCATGTTTTTTCACTATTCTTAGCATTAGCATTTTGTCAATGGGAATTTTTTTCTTCTTCCAGCAAACAACCTTCAACACTACCAGAGCTAGAAGTGTCGGAGGAGATGGTTAATAATGCAGCAGCATTCTTCCGGGTTAAAATCAATTATGTACTCCTAAAGGCTCATGACATCACCCTTGGCAAAGATTTCAGAATTGTTTGTAAGGTTAGTGTGGTTGCAGTAAGTAGTGCTATTTGCATTTCTATCATTTACCATCTCTTACAACAGCGCATGACACAATCAAAAGTGAAAATTGTCCAATTTTTATTCAGATTGTGTCGTATGTAAATTGTCCTATTTTTACTCTGATTGGTCGTATGTAAATTTATAGAGGTAATTGAATGAACTATTGTCTACTTGACAGGGGGTGTTCTGTCTTTGGCTCTTGTCTGTCGTTGGTAGCTTCTTCTCTTCTTTCACACTCGCATATATTGGTAAGGTTCATCTTAAGTCTGTTAATTAACAGCAGCTTCTAGTTTGTCATAGCTGGGACTTCTTTGTTTGTCAGTTTTTCTGCTCCTTTGCAAACCCCAAAACAAGTAAACCGTTTAATTCACGTTTTCTCCTCTTAATGGTGACAGGAACCCTCATAGTGATGACTGCACCTGTATTGTACGGCAAATACAGAGAAGTGTTGTGGTAAGTGTTGTGGAATGATCCACCAACAATTTTCGAAACATTACAGAATAGTAGATGAATGTGTTTTCAGCAGACTCCAAAGGAACTTGCCTGAGGACAGAGACTCATGATTCAAGGTCAACCAATTTTTTGGAATTTAGATGTTGCTGCTGAGGAGTCATCTTTGTGGTTGTTACTTTCATTTGCTGGGCTGAACAGTTGAACAAAAACGAGTACAAGCTTGTAAATTTCATAGTTTGAGAAGTTTGAGAGCCAGATTTTTTGCTATTAATTCTTAAATCAAACTGGAAAAGCAGCATTGAGTTGTGCATGTAGCAAACATGAAGACTGGACGTTTTTGAAATATCTGGTATTATGTTTTTTACTCTTGCAATGGACATAATGCAAATCATACTCTCGCTTTCAAGTTTCCAGCTTTCATTGTAGTTATCATTCTTATGCATACACTGATAGTAAACACTAGGTGCCAAGTTAAAATGGTCGGGATAACAATGGTGTAAATTAACTAGATTTGAAAGACAGAAAATAGAACAAATTTATCTGTAGGTTTCTTGTGGAAATGAGTTGTGTGTGTGTGTGTGTTTTTTTCTCTTTCCAGAATTAGGATTAAGAAAATAGACAATTTTGCTCCAACTCAAACCGATTGGCAGAAATGTATTGCTCTGTAGTTAATGTGTCAGTAGTTAATCACCAATGTTTAATACGATCAAGCAGATATAATTAATTGATTATTGATAACTTGCAGCTAATTCTGTAATGCTTCTAATGGTAATATGGCACATTTGAGAAAACTTTCTGCGTTTTGGACAACGATATTTCCAAATCACTGATGAATTGTGAGTCTAGTTTACAATTCCACACACCGTTTATGGCATAGAAAAGCAATAAGCATAACTCTTAATTATTTCCAAGAACAGATGACATTATCAAGTAGAAGGCCTTTATAAGTCCACTTTCAAAGTAGAACTATTCAAAATCTGGTATTGCATAGTTGAAAGTCTCCAGCTGATCCTGGTGCTCAATTCTGTGGACTAGCTCACAGGACATGCTAATTTTTCAGCAATTCATCTGCCTTATTAACCCAAACATCATATATATCGGGCAAGAACAGAACAAAGTGAACCTGAAATAAATATTCAACTGTAAATACAGATTCTAGAAATGCTTCAATTGGAAAAACAAGATCATTTATTTATGCAATAACAAATCTTCATCAACGTAATCTCTAGCTTTCAAAGGAATCAACAGTTGGTCTCCCCTTATCAATCTATGCAGTAGTTAAAGCTAGTCATGAATTTGGGAATGTGAAAATTTGTTAAATTACAACTATAGATTCCTAGAATGATACCTCAGCCTATAAAAGAAAAAGGAGTAATTTAAAAGTGATACCTCCTTGAGGTCATTCCGAAATTCTCTGATGGTGGAGATAGCCACAGTGGCAGCCTCATCATAAGGATATCTGAAATAATGGAACAATATAAATGAGTGAAGAACTTGCTACACAAGCTTTCTTATCCACAAACTCTAGTATTCGTCATGAAGGTCATTGATGATAATCAGACTTCAGAATTTGATTACATTAAAATGGCAATACGATTGCCACACAAGCTTTCTTATCCGCAAACTCTTGCATACATCATGAAGGTCATTGATGATAATCAGATTCTGGAGTTTGAATACATCAAAATGGCAATGTGATTTCTCAATGTGAACTTACCCGAAGACACCGCAAGATATGGCTGGAAATGCTACATACTGAATGTTGTTCTCTTTTGCAACCCTCAGACTACTCCTGTAAACAAATTTGAGGAGAATAAATCTAAGATTCAAGACAAAGTAATGAACAAACGAGCCAAATTCAGTAGCTACATTAATAGGAAAGAGAAAACAAAGAATGTATGCATAAGACCTGTAAGCACTAGCAAGAGACGCAGCGGGGTTACTATTGGAGTTGTAGATTGGTCCTACCGTATAAATAACATGAGAAGCAGGCAGTCTAAAACCTCTGCACATACACAAGTGAAGTGACTAACGATACAAACAAAATTAGCTTGATTAGACTAATACCAAACTTAAAAGGTATTTGTAAATTATAAAAGTAGAAGAAATTACGGTGTGATCCTGGCTTCTCCTGTGGGGCAGCGAACTCCAGGTCTGACTTCTGGAACATTGTAGCAAGCTTGAAGAAGATCCGGGCCGGCAGCTCTATGTATCGCTGAAATAGTAAGAGTCAACAATTATGTTTGGTTAATTACTACATCAACTTCTTTTTTTTTTTTTTTCAGAATCTACACCCAATGAAGCATACAATAATATATAAAATGAATCACCTCCATCTGCACCCCCACCTCCAAGCATACGCTCATTTGCTGGATTCACCTGCAGCAGATATTCATCAATATGCAAGTAAAGTTCACTTATTTTTTCAAAGCCACTTAATCATACTTCAAAAAGACATGAAACAGAAGAAATATAGAAAAATTTCGAAGCTTTCACGGAAATTCGACAATGAAAAGATGAAAACAATTGTACTAGGAAGTGAACGAGGAAGATACAATTGCATCGGAGGAAGCACTAGCAGACCACTTGGTGATATCTCCCATCTGAATGACCAAAGAGCTCGATGGAGACAACGGGAATCGAACCACACCGCGTCCTCCATTTGATACAGCGGAAGCCATTTCACAGAGAATGGTTGACGAGGAGGTAGCAATCGCAGTTGCAGGCGAAGAAAATACGAAGCGACTGACCAGGGAGACAATTATAGAATAAGGTCTGGTGCATGGTAATATACCCACGTGGCATTTGCTGTTTGTGGTGTCATAGATCTTGCCACATGTAGATGTTGATTTTGTCCAGCGAGCTTACTTGGACTTCGTTTTCGTCTTCCTGGTCGCATCTGAGGAGGTTGGTTCCGATGATGCACTTCTGAAGAGGAGCGATGGGAAGGTCTCGATTAGATGCGCTAATCTCGGTATTTGTTACTGTGCACCCGCACGAGACCTCTGCTCTGGTTCACTCCTTCTCCTGCTTCTTCTTTGTGAGTTCGATCATCTATGTTTCCCTGCTCAATCCGAAAATATTCTTCTTCTCATCAGTATCGGATTGACCAAGTTTCGATTTTGATTGCAGATTTTGAGTGCGTATTTTGTTGTCATTCCATTGCGGGATGAGGGTGCCATCTCGTTGGGCTTATCGAATTTGCCAGCTCTATTCGTAGGTTCTTTACTCCTCACACTGATTGCTGCGCCTGTTTCAACTCTCATCTTCTCTCTCCCCAATCTTTCCAAAAACAAGGTAGGATTTTGTTTTCAAAAATTCCTCATATTCCTTCAATTCTTACGGTTTTGAATGATTTGTAAGCATTCTTGTTCGTATTTCAAATTGGACAGTATGAATGAAGTGAACTTAGAAGTGACATTGTATTGGATTTGCTTCATATGTAGAATATCGCCTTGCAATTGATGGTATTCTTTTAATTTTACGAGTTGTAATCATTTGGGGAGTTTTGATTAAGATTACTGTTATTATGCAAAGTCAATAGAGGAAGGTACTGTTTGATATCTATTATGCGTGTTCCTTTTACTAATGCTTCTCTGGGGCATTGTCATGCATCTGGTAGATGGGCCGTTTAGTAATTTATGTTCACAGAATGCAACCATTACTTGGTTTGAATCATTGACTCTATATATTGAGCAAATTACACAATTTCATTGTTACAGCGGTGGGTATGCTAGTATATTTGATCGTTTTTAGAATACTCATATTTTGTCAGAGAGTATTCGTTTTTGAAAAATGCAATATATTGGTTTTTAATTTATGTCCCTTTGTATATCATCCTGTAATGGTGCTTCTTGAAATTCCAGGCTTTGGTTTCGATACACAGGTTTTTTAGTGTATCACTTGTAGTGTTCTTTTTTCTATGGCGCGCCTCATCAGCTGGATATGTAACACCCAAGCCGATGGTAAGACAAAAATCCTACTATAAGATTACTTATTATAACTTGGATTGGTTATCTAGTCCACTATAGTTGTAGATTTTTATCTTCTTATAGTTGGCCGTTCTGTTTCTAGGAATCAACCACTTTGACCTCTTCATCAAAACATGAAGGGAAGGTTGATGACCAAGCCAGTCTTGTATCTTCAGTGGGCTGGGATAACCAAGGATGGTTCTTTGTTTCTGTCAGAATAGGACTCTTCCTTTGGGTATGGTTTTTGATTGCATATATTTTGTTTTATTAGTAAAATGTATAGTTTGTTGTTGAATACTTCAAATTGCTTATGATGATTCAAATTTCTGTGCTCATGAAGGTTGCTTTGCTTAATTTAATTACAATTTCATCAACTTGGGCCAGAGTAATTGATGTGATGGACAGTGAGGTTTGTTTACTGCTCCATTATTTTTTTGAAGTATGTTATTTAATTCTCATTTAACTTGCTTTATGTTCAGTCAGGCTCAAGATTATTCGGGTTTATTGGTGCTGGTGCTACACTTGGCCAACTTTTTGGGTCATTGTTTGCTACAGGAATGGCTTGGTTGGGTTCATGTAGGTCCCTCTCCGCCCAAATGCAACATTCTCTGTACTATTTTCAGTCCCATTTGTGGGTTTTGAACTATGAATTTGTCGATTGCAGTTCTGCTTCTGTTTGCTGCTTTGTTAATGGAATTCGCAGCACAGACGTCAAAAGGGATAAATCAGGAAATGCCCCTCCTCCAGGAAGAACTGACTCCCATTAGGTGATTATATAATCCTTCCTTAGAAGTTATTTGACTGAAAATTAGTGATGAAATTAGTGTTTCAGGATGCCTTTGGTATGTTCTTCATTTCCATTCAGGAAGCAAATACTAAGAACTGGACATAATCTTGAAGTAGATATTCCTATTTCCCTGAACCACTGACAATACATTCTGTGGTACAAATTTTGTATTTACTTGGCCGTATTTAATTATGGTTAACATCTAGATCTTAACAGCTAGAATTTCTACTAATGGATTTACCAATTGTATTGATGGACTGTAATGTAACTATCATGCACTTTTTTCAGCATCTAAGAATTAAAATCCACTTGTAAAGTTTAGACTTTAGAATTTTTTTATTTATTTTGAATTGATTCTCTGCAGTGTTAAAATGAAACACCTTTGAGATCTTTAAATGTCTATGAAAATGCTAACTTTGCTTACATGTTATTTGGTTCTATTGTTTTCGGCAATTGGAGGATAGAGTTATAATGTATTTATTAATGTATTTATATATTAGAGAAGCTCATCCTGACCATCAAAATGAGGCTGATAGGAAGACTGAATATATTCTCAGAAGTTCCCCAAAGTCATCCACCTCTATGGCAAAGCTTCAAGTTTGGACCATTTTAGATGGACTCAGGCTTATATTGTCATCAACTTACCTGTTGCATGTGTCTCTCTTCATCTGGCTAAGTGCCATTGTCTCTTCATTCTTTTATTTTCAGGTAACATGATTTATGTCATGTAACACAAAATTTAGCTTGCATGCAACAATTTTGGGATAAGTTGTATGGCTTAATAACAGGAAACTCGAGCGTGTTAATATTATCTCCGTGGCACATTGGAATTCATAATGCCATCTTTCCTCTTACTATGATAATTCTTGAAAATTGTCTTTATTGCATCATTTTGGGATGCTTTAAGTTTTGTAATGGCCTATGCACATTTATATATTTGTTACCATGATATTTCTACTAACTCTCCCCCCCCCCCCACTTTTACTGTAGAAAGTGAGTGTAATTGCTGCGACAGTTACCAGTTCTCTTGGCAGAAGAAGGTTATTTGGCCAGATAAATAGCTTTATTGCTGTTTTTATCCTGGTTGGGCAACTGACTTTAACGGTATGCATTATTGAAGATGATTGTTTCATTTTTTGCTTGCGGTTGATTTTTGTTTTGGAGTGGAGTTTGGATATGACTGAGATTAGCTTTTATGCTGTGTGGTCTTGAATTTTTATTGCTTTTGCTTGTTACTGATATTTCACTTATCTAGTACAGGGGCGAATTCTTACTGTTGCTGGGATCACTATAGCTATTTGCTCTACGCCTTTTGTTGGATTCTTAAGTTGGGTTGCTCTGGCGGTTTGGCCAACTTGGGTAGTTGTTGCTATTTCGGAGACAGTGAGAAAGGTGGTTTTGTGTGACTGCCTGATTTTCTAAGTTATTCTACATAACATCCAATGATAATATGATGAAATTGTTCTCATTGCACTCATCGTTTAAAGAAATTTGTGACTACAACTTGTCACTTTTGCGTATTTATAGCAATCTGTTGGGTAAATTGATGAAATGTCCAATTCATTAATGTGTTTTCTGTTACCATAACATGCAGGTAACAACCTATGTCATGACGAGGTCTGGAAGAGAACTTTTATTTACTGTTGTCTCACAGGACGAGAAGTACAAAGCCAAAGTATACCCTTCTTTTCTATCCTTTCACCTTTCTTTTCCTCTTGATAACATTACAAAGTTATTGTGGGTAGCATCTATAAGCATTTAGGTAGTATATTTTCATATTTTTAGAGTCAATTAGTGGCTTATCTGCGATAGAACTATTGACATATTATTTCCAAGGTATTTGCCATTGTATAATTACACAACACAAACTAGCCAATTTTGTCAAGGCAGAACTTCACCAACTAGATTCTGCTGCAGGTATTCATAGATGTATTCGTTCAAAGACTTGGAGATGCTACAGCAGCTGGAATCTACAAACTTCTTTTCAGTACCCTTGGGGGGAAAGCATCAAGCGTTTCCCTTTATGCACTGCCTGTATGTATAAACTTATCTTTCTGTCTTGGCTTCTCTCAAATATTTTGCTTTGATTACATATAAAGAAGAATCAGCAGTAGCATATTAGTTCCTCAAATACAAATAGTTGTTTTCAATAAGATATCAATTCAATTTCACGCTGAAAAATCCTGTAAATTTTCTACTGATTATCTCACTTCTGCCTGGGCTAATAACATGTACCTTTCTCTTGGTCTAAACTTTAAAACCAGGTAAGTTTATTGTGGATAATCACGGCTTTTTATTTGGGTCGTCGCCAAGGTCAACGTGCAACAAAGCCTCGGACATCGTCTTCCACTTGATAAAATTTTTTAGGTTAAATGTACAGTTGCTGCCATAGACACTATTAGCTTCTGAAGTCCAATACAGTTATGAAAAGATATGTAAGATACCCTCCGAATTTTTCCAAGCTCTTTGGCAGTGCGTAGATAGTTGACTGGTGATGGGATATAAAATGGCATGATATACAGAGAAACAAGTTTTGAGAAACCACCAAGATGATGTGAGTGAGAATGCATGCAGGGGCTAGGACAATTAAGTTTCTGCTTTTTTAGGAATGTAAGAACAGTTTGATTCATGCTCACTTTAACTGATATGTCAATAGAATATTTAGTGATCTAGGACACTCTAATACATGTTTTGAGTCAATCTTTAACTGATATGATTATGATTGCCTAATTTCTTAGAGAAGGCAGTCACTCTCATGAGTCAGCAAATACTGAATAGCTGGCTATAAACATATTAAACAACAAACGAAACGGGATATATTCTGTTTGACAAATGTTTCAACTAGTCACTAATTGCATATTAAAAGTAATGATAAGCCCACATGTCCATAATCGATAAGAAATACCTGCAGAATATTAAATTGAGATATTGTTCTCCTTAAATCTGTCACATTTCCCCCACCATTTCAAAGCATCATCTATCCTTCCAAACGCTTCAAGTCACATTCTTTGCTGCACCTTCTAGTCCTTGCTCTACACTTCCATTTCAAAGCAAAAAAAAATCCCTCATCTAATAGTAAAGTATCTAATAACTTCATATCATATGTAAAAATTGAATTTTTATTCATTGTATAGAAAAATCTTTTATTCAAATAGAATATATAATATTTATATAATCTATTGATAGAATGTTCCATCTCTTTCTATTAAAGATGCATATTATTTAATTAAAGTGACTGAAAAAATAGAGCAGAAGATCTTTTTCCGCATGTGGAACATGCCTATGAGTGGGGCCGATAGTTTTTTTTTTTCCCTTCTGTTCTTAAAGTTTACTTATTGATACCATATAATGCGATATTGCCCAGTTGCTGGCTTGGGACTCTCAGTTCAGGAACAATATTTCACATCTGTCTCCACAAAATACCGGTAGTTTATATCAGTTAATTTAATTGATAAATTGTCTCACAATAATCGAATATTACCTTCTTAGAAGTATGAGAGCTTTTAATAATGAGAGCAACAAAAAAAGAGAAAAAAAATGGCCTTTTATATTGCTCTATCCTGCAAAAGCTCTCTATCATCTTTTGATCTGTTTGAAGTTGATTAAGGAGGAGGAAACACAGAGATCATAAAGAGGTACATGTACTTTACTGTGAACAAAAACTTGGGATGTGTTTGTATGCCGGTGGCTATACTGTGTGGCATCTTAGGTGTGAAAGGACTCACAGACGAAGCTATAACGTGGAAGAAAAAGACCCAAAAGTGATTTAAAACCTCAACATAATGCACGTCAAGTGTTTGAGAGAAGTGGTGAAAAATGTCCAATTTATGTTACATCTATGAACGAAAGAAAGTAAGTTTGGATCTTTTTTTGATGCCTCGAGCCAACAATTCAGATAGAGATAGATATATGGCAAACTCGAAGCCAACTTGTACTTTGACGCCACCATCACCTTTCACTAAGGCCAGAAAAATTAGTTTAGACCAATAATATAAAAAAAGAGAAAAAAAGAGGCTGCCTTTTTTCTACTTCCAATTCCTTGCATTAACGAAAAAAAGGATATAATCCAACTTTAATATTATATACTTATAGTTATATCTCAGTTGTGAATTTGTGAACCATGAAATTATTGTATCACTCATGGTACATGGTACAAGGATGCAAAAGAAGGGTATTTTTTTCTATTTGCTTCAGGAATAGTCAATAGAGATAGAGACAATGGAACCCAAGAATTAGAATAAAATATTAGGGCCTGTTTAAAACTTGTTCTGTTTTTCTGTTTTTAAAAACTGTTTTTAAAAATAGTTCAGAGTTATTTTCAAAATCAATTTTTAAAATAATATTTTTAAAAATAGTTATCAAACAGACTCTTAATTTTCTTCTAATTGAGTTCTGATTCGAAGCGCATTCTCTTTTTTCCCACTTTGTCTAAAGTTGGTACGGATTCAGTGAAACCATTGTGAGTCTGTGACGAAGGAATAAGAATGTTTCAAGAGATTACAGATCCTACTTAATTATGCCCTAAAGCAGTCAATTAAAGTGAACAAATTACTGATTAGGTTCATAGAAACTTATGAGAAACAAGTAAACATACTCAGTGACATGATTATAAACAAGTTGACAGGACTAATCATATCTCACATTTGTGGTTACTAAACCTTTAAAGATCCCAATACCAGCACTAATCACTATCCTAAGAGATTTTCATAATGAAGATTTTTGTCCCAGCCAGAACATAGCCTTCTCTAAACATCATTCTTAACTTCAAACTTTTTTTTTTTTTTAATAATGTTCTAAGAAACCTTCCTTACATATTATAGGTTGGTAAACAACATAGTTTAATTAACAAAGCATATTATAAAATAAAAAATTAAGTTCTACTTTTTTTGTGGAATCCCTTTGAGATTTATTCCATTGTGCTTGTCATAATCATTCTGCGTTAGCTAGCTGTAGTAAAATGTTGCTCTCCAGCAAGAGAAGCAACAATTGCTTAATATTATTCTATCACTGTATTTCTATTATAATATATACATACACTACTTGAAGACATGCAGAGAGTTATGATTGGGTGGTTGAAACAAGAAAGGCTTAACTTTACTGCCATTGCTGCTGCTAAAGATTATATGGATAAGCCATTTCTGATTGGCATTTATCTTTCGTTTTCACCCAAAAGACACAAAGCAGATGAAGACTCAAACAGCCATTTTAAGGGGTTTGTTTGAAAGAGTCAAAGCCTTTATTTAGGATGAGAGTTTAGAAGAGAGCAATACTATTCCCACAAACAAAAAGTAATGTCTCATTAATTCTCTTCTTGTTTTAACGGTTCAAATTATTGGGAATTAAAGTTTTCATAAGTTTAACACGTCTAGAATACTTTAGATAATGATATTTGTGTGACACTTCAACACTTAAAAATTGCCCTCTAAACGCTTTTTTATTATTTGACACTTCTTAATGTCTTTTAAATTTATATATTTTAAGTGTATATAATTTTTTATTATATATACATTTGTAGATATACTTATATATTTAAATAATTTGTGAGTTTGTGTGCATATATTACACTGCCTTTATGTTTGTATATTTTGGTGTATTACTTTATCTGCATCTCGCATCTATATCTCGGTCTATACTTTTTAAAAGGTAGATGCACCTGTTTAGATTGATTCAAAGAAATAATCAGAGAAAAATATTAGATATCCCCTTAAATTTAATAAAATTATATGAACCCCGTCTATAATTTTAAAACTTATTTAGAAACTTCCTTTAAAAACATATAAAAAGTGTTATATTTATATTTAAATTTAAATTTTTCATCAAAAAATGGTGAAAAAAAGAAGGCTGTATAGTTCAAATATAATAATATGAGATATTCTAAGTATTTTATTGTTAAATATATGCTTTAATTAAATTTAAAAAATTAGAAAAATATTAAGTCATATTTTAACAATTTGATCTTAATTAAAATATATATTTAACCATAATATATATTTATTATATTATTTGATTTGAATATATAATAATATTTTTTAATTATTTCATTAATAAAAATTTTAAATTTAGATTTAAATTTAATAACTTTTTTTATGTTTTAAAGAAGATTAAAGTATTTTTTTTTAAAATGATAAATACATTGCAATCCACCAAAAAACCTCTCATTGCAATACAAAATAAGAATATATTACATATAAAAAATTGAACACATCTCTTACATGATTATATTAAGATTGGATTATAGTTTACAAAATAATCCAATTTTGTGAAAAGTGGGTAAGAAAATTTTATGTATATGCATGTGAATAGGTCTGCAAAATAAGTCATACCTCATTAATACTAATCAACCATTACTCTAACCCTGTGCTTGTTTGTGCAAAAAAATGGGAGGTAAAAAATGTGAGTGAAGAAAATGGGTAAAAAATAGTATTTTTCCTTGCTTGGTTGGAGACAAGAAAAAAGATAGAAGAGGAAAAGAAAAAAGATAGAAGAGGAAAAGGATAAAAAAAGGGTATGGGGTCCATCAAAAAATTTCTTAACGACCATGGACAGAAAAAGGATAAAAAAGTTAAATGATTAGCATTTATTTTCAATTTACTTCTCTTATCATTAGTTTTTTTCATGAGAAAAATGATAATTTGTTAACAATATAATTGAATTATAAATATAATAGAAACCTCATTTATAATATAATAACATTTAATGACTTAAAATAGTCAACTAAATTTTTTTAAAAAAAATAATTATTAAGAAATAAGTCAAAATCATAAACACAATAGAACAAGAATAATTTTAAAATAAAAAATAAATTTTATAAAATTAATTACTTGAAAAAATACTTAATAAAAATTCAACTACAGTTAATTTAATTAATTTGATTATATTTTTTAAAATGGTATTCAAAATAATTAAAATTTGTTAGTAATATTTTTTATTAATACTTATTTAATAATATCTTCAAATGTTTATTTATTAAATATATATTTATAAAAAATTTCTCTCTAAAATTGGATAGAAAATGAATGAAAAACTTACTTTTGTTTCCATTTGACAATTCTAACCCATTTTTTTATTCCATATAATGCTATTAATTCTTTCATCTTGTCTACTTTCTTTTCATAGGATTATTAATCCCTTTTAATTAACAAAAAAAATTATAATTATAAATATAATACAAGAATAATAATTTGAAAATAAATTAATGTAAGATTTTATATGGTAAAGTTATTTATTCAAAGAATAAAATTATCAATAAAAGTTAAGATAATTTTTTTCTCTCACTTTTCTATTTAAACAAGTAAAGAAAATTTTTTTTCTTTTATCTTATATTTATTAAATCAAATAACAAAATTACAAATTCTTTTTTTTTTCTTTCATTTTTTCTCATCATTTTTTTTTCCTACTCCCCAGGGTAAATGATAAAAGGTCAAATCAGTGATTTTGAACCAAAAAGGTCTCCCCTTTTTCCTTAGAAAAATGGGTGTGAGAATGGTGTGAATTGGAGTTCAGAAAAAGGACAGCAGCAACTTTCGGTTTGAATTATCAAATCCTAGTGTGTTAGGCCCTCATCTACTACAGTGATGTCATTCAACAGAAACCAACCTAATTTAGGGACCGACATTGTCTCTTCAGTCTTGTTATTCAATACTGCAAACAACAATGTCTGCCCTATTAGCTCACTTATTTTATGAAACTTCAATAATTCCACGAGGTAACTCATTGCTGTGCAACGTCACAAATTAGAAAAACTTAAAAAAAAAACTACTTGATATTTTGTATCATGATAGAAAGTATCAATTTATATTAATATAAATAAATTAATTAAAATAATAATAATTATTATTATATCTAACATAGATTGAAAATTTATTATAATAAAAAAATTTTAAATAAATTCATTTTTCATAAATTCTAATAAAGAAAGGAAGAAAAATTAAATTATATCTTTAATGAAACAATTATAACTCAGTATAAGTAGAAGCATGTTTTGCTATAATCTTTTGCATCAATTAATCTATCATCATTGATTTAATTATAAGATTTATGTTATTAAAATTTATTAATAATTTTAATGTTATTATAAATCTAATAATTTAATTATTTAATAATCACTAATAAAAATAAATATTAATATAAATTTTCTTGAGTACACACAAATACATAACTTAGCAGTGTATGATGCAATGGTAAGAAAATTATTGATGTTCATATAAGATTTTGTATTTAATTATCGTGTCGAAGCGAGTAGCAATCAAACTAAACTCGAATACTATTTGCTAATTAATAATCACTGACATATGCATCTTTATGTATGACTGACTTCTTCCAATAAGATTGAACTAAATAAATAATATTTCTTTATTAAATAAGAATAAGAATATTTGTAAGTATCTCTTATTTAAGTTATGAAGGCACCCTATCCTCTTTCCAAGGTATTTATCCGTATATAAATACATAGTCATATTTTTATTAAGACTTATTAAGCGGTGGCAGACACAGGATTTTATATAAATGAGGACTAATAATTTAAAATAATAATATGTATTTAAAATATAAAAAAATAAAAAAAATAATAAATTAGATAAATTTTTTTTAAATAACAATAACTGAGTTTAAAAAAAAATTACAACAATCCTTTTCGAAGTACCATATTTTAAAACCTTTGAATGATATCTTCAATATCAATAGAATTTAATACATCTTTCTCGATATATGTGACTAAACAATCATTCATCAACTTATCTCCAAGCCGATTCCGTAATGGACTCTTGACAAGTTTCATCACAGAGAAAGCTCTTTCAACAGTTGCTGTTGTCACAGGTAAGGTCAAAGCTAATCTCACTAGTAAATATGCCAAAGGATAAACAGGATGTTTTTTCAATTGAACCAATTTTTTTGAGAGTTCACTAATACCTGTAATATTAGAAAAATCAAAATTAATCGTTAGATTGCA
>JANHAO010001561.1:0-32290 GCA_026873985.1 Saraca asoca
TAATTATTTACAATAATAGAAAAATGTACAATGTTCAAGAAGGATTGAAAAAAATTCAAAAATGTAAAATTATTTGCAATGACCTATAGTAATATGAAAAGAATTAAAAAAATTCTCAATAAAAAAATGCAAACTAGTTAAAAAACATAAAAGAAAAGAAAAAAAAAGAGACAAAAAAAGCAACCTTAATGTCCCTAATGTTTTATCCCAGTATCTAAAAAAATATATTTGACTATCTTAGAAAAGAAAAGAAAAAGGAAAAACAAACGTTGATTATGCCAACATTACCAAGCTTACAATTTTTTTTTTAAAAGAAAAATTTTGGTCAGTAGCATTGTTAAGATCAATATTTTTGATCTGACAATATTGCTCCACCTAACGTTTAGACTTTCACGTTGACTCCATCAACGTTGTCAAATTAAATATCACTTATAAAAATAGTTTTAACCCAATTTCAATTCACAAAAAATCTTTCCAATTTCACATTATTTGAGTTAGAAAGTCGCCTTTGGTCAGGGGTAATTGTGAGAAAAAAATTGGAGGTTTTCATTCTTTTTTGTATATATCTAATTAAAAAATTATTTGTTTTTTTTCATTTTCTCTCAATGAATTTATCCAAAATTAATCTAGGATGATTTGTTTCAATCTCGGGGATTTTTAATTCCCCCTCTTAAGATTTGGGTCTCTCAACATATCTCCATCAATCAATAATAACATTAAAACAAATATAATAAAATAATAATAATAATAATATATAATAATAATAAAAATGATAACAATAATAATAAAAAAATAAAAATAAAAATTATAATAATAATAAAAATAAAATAATAATAACAATATTTCTTTCCTTTCCTTCCTTTCCTCCAAATGAACCAGAGTACAACAAAGAAAATCATGAATGGATAATAACTATTCCTTTTCCCCCCCTTTTTCCTTTTATTGATTCCTCAATTTGAACCAAATTACCCTTAATCTTCCAACCTATTTATTATTGAATACCAGAAAATCTCTTTATAAAATTATTATCACCAATATAAATTTATTAGCATTGAAAAAGATTCAAACCACAAGAAGTTGCATGTCAAATTATCCTTTCCCGATGCTTTTTATCCCCTAAAATTGCATTGAGTAATATATTAAATTATAAACTTTTAAAAAGATTACACTTCATCTCATTTTGCGAACAGTTGTGATATGTCCTACTTGAATATTGTCGATTCACATGGAAGATATCACAGGTTCGCTATTGTAGTGCTACACACATTCTCTTTCCAATTTGACCAAAACTAATAGATATTGACATCACAGATATGAAATATTTTAAGCCAAGTTGCGTTCAAATTATGCAATACCTTTATTTGTGAATAAAAATAAAATGAATATCTTCAACTTGTGATTAACGGAAGTTAGGTAAGAAATAAAATAAATGTGCGTAAAAGACAATAAATATAATTTTAAAAATTATAATTTTATAATTTTCAGGATATTAAAAATTATAATCAAAACCTTTCGAATAAAATCAAATCTGATGGCGAGACTAGGTAAATATTCCTCAGAGGCAGGCTTGTTTTAAGAGATTTTAATCCGGATGATGAATCGGAGGCTATGCAACAAATGTTTATTTATTGCCCTGCAAATAATGTTTTGAAAATAGGAAAAATACTTTCCAAAAGAAGGCAACCTCATCTGAACTTGAAAAGTCATTCAAGTGTGTACGCAGAGCATAAAAAATATTATCTTTTGAAACAAATTTAGTGTGAAAAGAAAATAAAATCAATCATATTAATTTTTAAAATTAGCCTATCCAAAGTTACAACCAATATAACGTAATTAATATGATTTTACAAGAAGAAGATATATTAAAATATTTCGATTACATTGTAGGCGTCACACAATATGATGATAACACGTGTACACAAAAGCAAGGGGTCATAATTAATCAGTTGAATAAAATAAAGAGGCTGGAATCGTTTCAAACTAGGCTATTTCATTGAATTATGAATCCTAAACTCTGTTGCAAGCATATGACTTGATGAAGAGGCGACGAATGTATACCACCTGCAACGCACTTGAAGCACCCAGCGTTGCATACTCCATAATTGTGTACAAGACAACGCGTTTTCTTGTGCTCTCATTTGCTGCACTTCCAAATTACACACATTAAACTAAAACCAATTTCATATTTTCCTAGACTACTTTAACCTTGAAATTTTTAGGTCGTATTAATATTTTATTGTTAATCAAATAATTTTAAATATTTTTTTAAAAAATTATAAGAATATTTATTTTTAAAAAATTTTAATTTTTTATAATTTTTTTTTTCTACTTGTGTGAATAAAATCACTCTTAAATTTATTTAGAGATATATTAATCATAAATGTATGAGTAATACTTATGTTACTCATATGTAAGCTTCACTCACTTAGGATGTGCGTGGATGTGCATCATGAAAATCGTAGTGCATCATTGCTGTAATTTAATAAATTGGCTGATGAATGTATATAAGTAGACTTAGGGTAGTGTGTACAAGAATTTACTCTTTATAACATATATATATCTTTTAAAAGTGGAAGAAAGTTTTATAAGAAGTATATTTTTTTTAGAAAAGTAGAAAATAGTTGTTTGATTGATTATTAACTTAAAAAATAACAAAGATTGTATTTTTCATAAAATATGAAAAATTGTTTACCTAACCTCTTAGATAAATTGTCTAAAAAAGGAGTATAAAAATAGTGAAAATAGTAAATTATTGAATAAGTGGAACTCTTATTTATTGGATGAAGTAAAGTAAAGAGATGTATTATAATTGAAATATATAAGAAATTATCTAAAAAAAAGAGTATAAAAAATAGTGAAAATAGTAAATTATTCAACAAGCGAGCTCTTATCTTTGTTAAAGAAGTATAACAAGCAAAAAGATGAGAGTAAGTGCAACTTACTATGTCGATGTCTAGCATTGCGTGCCTTCAAATACTTTTGTTCTGATATAACAGACTCCAATGCTTCTTTTAGCTCAACAATCTTCACATAAATGGGATTCAAATGCTCTGAAATCAAAAGCAAATTGAGTAACACGATATAACAATTATCATGCAAAGCCTTCAGCCACAAGTCTCTCATCAAAAGACGCAATTTTGAGAATGTATCAAGGACTAACCATCGGTAGCTAAATCATTCTCTTTTGGGATGTGGCCAATATGAATATGGAAAGATATAGTTTCTGGCGTGTGAGCAGGATTGTTAAAACAGAACTTGTAAATCCCACTTTGCGGGGCTTTCACTTCAAACTTGTCCCCTGATGTTCCCTCCAGAGAATGAATTACATCCCCTCCCGGCGATGTCACCTACATGAACCACCGATATAGTCTTTAAAGAATCCCATTGTGATTAAACTGCATGTTTAAACTAGTTACACGTTCACTCGCTCACACTGAGACGTGAGTTTAATGGCAAATGTTCATCATAACCATAAGGATATTGGTGGAAACACGTTACTAATGCGAGAATTTGTGAGTTGAAGTGTCTTGGATTCACGAACATTTCTCTCACCCTAGCTAATAAAAATGGCTAAAATTGCTAAAACTTTAAAAATTATTAGTATTTGGAAGTGGGATTTTACAGTGAATTCAATCCCGGGATGGTCAGAGTTCCAGAAAATATCATGGTCAATGACCACAAAATTCCCAGAAATGGTGCCACCAGCATGTAACACGAACTCAGAGACACATTCAAAGTCATTTAAACTAATTGAGAGAGCAAAGCCATGGCAGATGATGCTACCAAGAAAAGCAAGAGCAACAGTGTAGATCTTTGAAAACCATGGGATGTTTATTCTGCCCATTTTCATTTTGATAGGAGGAATGTGTGATCCAATTATTTGCTCCAAACTTGGATCTCCTTGAAGGAGACAGAGTGTGCCTTTCCAACTCAGAAAAAATGAAGCCTCAAGTTTCGGTTAAGTGGTTTAACAAGTCGTTACTTCCCTCTGCAACACAAGGTTACTTGGTCATTTTATTTTATTTTTTTTGAAAATACGTTTTTATAGAAATGAATTTAGACACATTTAAAACTCAAAAAAAAATTTCTTTTATAAATTAATCACAATTAAACAGTATCTATGATAAAAATGAGTATTTTTTATCATTTGTCTTTTTTAGTTTGAGAAGACTGGGCATGGTAAGTTTTATTTATCATATACATAAATATGATGTTATTTGCATAAATAACTTTTCTTAAATCATACACAACTGGCATATGACAATATTTGAGTTACTTAAGTTTACCTGTTTTGTTTTGTTTTGTTTTTTTTTTCTAATTTAGAGGAGGCTATTTAAATTTATTATTATTATTTATAGATTCATTTTTGTCCAATATTGACAGATTAAATCGTAATTTATATGAATAACGTTATTCATAAAATATTGATGTTGGGCCTAATCAGGAAGCGCAGCTTCTCAGAGCCGACTCCTTCAAAATTTGGAGATTAGGCTGCCGACTTCGGAGGCCCAGAGCTAGTGGAGAAGCCCATTACTGGAGTGGAATTGCGCGTAAGAATGACCAAAAGGAAAACGTTTTTACAGAAAAGGAAGGCAGCATTCCGTCACCTCTTCTTCACCTTCAGAAATGACACAACAAAAAAAGCCATCAAATCAGTAGGAGACAGAATAATAGAAGGTATAGATGGAGGACTCCATACGGGTGCAAAGATTTGAAGAACTTCCAACTGCTAAAGACTTCGAGTCTCTAATTGAGCACAGAAATGTTCCTGCTGTAAATATATACACTTTTTTTTTCACTGTTTATCAGTACTCTTTGGCTCGTTTTGTTGTTCATCCGTTTATGTGTTGGTTCTTTGAATGAAAAAGGTGTTCAGTGGATGCATCAAGGACTGGACAGCGTTCTCCAAGTGGAATCCATCCAATGGAGGTCTTGACTACTTGCAGGTTCATCTTCTACTTTCCTACCATGCGTCTTTCACTTTGGAATACTTGTTTCTTACTTCCTCGTCATTTTTGCAAGTTTTCTTTTCTCTTTTCATGGAAAATTCAATAGAATATTGATTCCTGAAGATGGAAATCACTACAGAAACTCCTATCCAATTATAGCCACCTGAATTTCGAATGGATAGTTATTTTCTAATTGTCATGATTAGTTCCATTTTTAAATGAGTTCAAGTGCAGTATTCAATAAACCTGCATTGCCTGTTTTCATATGTGAGCTAGTAGTTTTTGGTTAGGTCCCCTGCTTCTCATTGATGGTTTAGTTGAGTGGCTATTGAATAAAGATGTCCATATATGCTTTGCTCGCAACATAGGGACGGATAGGCTCATGCACGGTGGAAGCTATGCTATCTCGCTCTGCCCCAGTCTTTTATGGTGATCTTGGAAGCCATCAGAGGGTAATCACTAAATTACCATTTATGCCTCGGCAATACTTATAGGATTTTTCTAGTTTAATTGATTTTATAAAATCAGTTACCTTTTTTAGTATGATTTTTAGGTTCCCCTACCTTTTTCTACCTTCATTGGTTTTTGTAAGAAACGGGTGCAAAATAAGGATGAAGGCTTTGATTGTTGTCATGGATCAGAAAGTCATGACGAGGCAGTTTCTGATGCAGAATATGAGTGCTTGATATTGGAAGAAGTTCCTGGTCAAATTTATTTGGCACAGGTTGGAAATCCATAGCTATGAGATAATGCGTTTCTTTTTCAATTGGTATATCAAAAACTTATTGTTGTTTTTAACGAATATAATTAACTCTTCATTCCTAATACTGTTAAGGTCATATTTGTGTTTGGTCTATACCTCTCTTTTCCTTTTTTTTGGTCAGGTACCAATTATGAATAGTGATCATGAAGAGAGGGTTCAATTGGAAATGCTGAGCAAAGACATTCGAATGGCTAGTGCAATTCTCCCCGCTATTTTGTTATGTAGTGTACTGTTCTGCGTAGTGCAAATTTTAATTTTATGCTTAGGATTCTGATTAAAATAAGTTGTTTTCTGCAGCCTCCAATTTTGGAGGTAAAAGAATTAGCTTCTATCAACCTCTGGATGAACAATGCTCAAGCTAGATCAAGCACTCACTATGATCCACACCATAATCTTCTGTGCATAGTTTCTGGCCGCAAACAGGGTAAAAAAATGTTTCATTCTCTTTGTCTCAATTTCCATCCTTGCTCAACTGAACAAAGTGAAATTCTTTGCAGTTGTTTTATGGCCTCCTTCAGCTAGTCACTCCCTCTATCCAATGCCTATATATGGGGAGGCTTCCAACCACAGGTATCCAACATTCTCAACTAATAGTAGAAACAAAATCTTGGATTTCTTTTCTTTGCTTATATGATTACAGAAACATAAGTTATCTAGACAAGCTCATTGATTTCAATATCTTTGGATTCCAACCATGTTACATTTTCTTTTCCCTTTTTTCTGGTCCCTTTCCCCAATAAAATTTACATGGCAGTTCTGTTGCATTAGAAAACCCTGATTACTCAATTTATCCAAGGGCAGAATGCTCAATGGACTTTTCGCAAAAGGTTGTTCTTCACGCAGGCGATGCGCTTTTCATTCCTGAAGGCTGGTATGGTCTAATTCTTGGTCTTTTTCTGCCAATCATGACACAAATTAAACATTTATATCTCATGATGGATATATGCTTATCTATTTGGAGTGTTGGTCATGCATCGCTTATCCTGGTCATGGAGTATAATTTTGTTTCATACTTTCCTTCTATTATGTTTTAGTTTAGTGTGTCTGCATGTGTTATCCCCCTTGGCCATGAAGATGAAATCACTAAATCACAGGTCTTATGGATCTTGCCATCAGTGCAATTTATCTTGGGCAACTCTCCATTTCGATTCTATATATTTGCATAACCTCTTCATTCCAGGATCATGATAGTTAGTTTTTTGTTAGGTACAAGAGATTGTATGTCTGAATTTCAACAGAGAATGAAATAACAAAAAAAGAACAGAAGAAGAAAATGAAGATATAAGAGCTAATGCTCCCTCTAATCCTAAAGGAATACCTCTTGGCCCTTTGGCTCACGCCAAACACAAACTAAACAACTGAATACCCCCTCTCTTCCCTTCTTCCACTATATAGCTGTCCTTTTCTCTCTCTCTATAACTGACTCCCACTGCATTCTGTTATTATGCATGCATTCTATTATGCCACCTCATCCTACCTCACCCTACCTTGACCCTTGCTTAATTGACCTTAGATCTTTTAGAATAAATCTTAAGTATTTTGGGCTTATTCATTTCCTGACCCACTATTAGATCTTGGGTCATTTTCCCATCAATACCGCCACCTGTAGAATCTGCCTTGTCCTTAAGGCAGAATTTAGTGAACTGGCTTGTATTCCAGCTGCTTCCTCCCATGTAGCTTCTTCTGCTGGTTGGTTCTTCCAGCGGATTAGCCATTGTGTATGCACAGTCCCTGGTCTCTCCACTTGTCTAGAGGAACGGATAGCTTCAGGTTCCACCAGAGCAGGGACATCATTTTCTAATTCTGATGGTAAATCTACTTCAGCTGGATGACTGCCTATAGCCTTCTTCAACTGAGATACATGGAATACTGGGTGTATCTTCGCAGACACTGGCAGCTGCAGCTTGTAGGCTACCTCTCCAATATGGGCCACCACTTGGAAGGGACCATAATACCTTGCATCTAATTTTGGATAAATTCTTCTTGCTACAGATTGCTGCCTGTGAGGCCTTAACTTGACATATACCCAATCTCTCACTGTTAACTTCACATCCCCTTCTTCGAACATCACAACCTTGCTTTATAATGTTTTGAGCTCTTAGGAGATTATGCTTCAATTGTCTAAGAGCCTCATCTCGATTCACCAGGGCTCTTGCCATTGACTCTACTTGAGTTTCTCCTTCTAAATAATGAACAATAGTTGGTGGAGGGCGACCATACACGATTTCAAATGGAGTGGTGCCAGTAGAGGAATGGTAGGAAGTATTGTACCAGAATTTTGCCTAGGAAATCCAAACTGACCAACTCTTGGGTTGTTCTGAAGCAAAACACCTAAGATATGTCTCAAAGCAGCTGTTAATTACTTCTGTTTGGCCATTAGTTTGTGGATGATATGAAGTGCTCATCTTCAGCCTTGTACCCTCGAGATTGAACATCTCCTTCCAGAAGTTCTTAAGGAAAATAGGGTTTCGGTCACTTATAATGGCCCTAGGAAACCCATGCAACTTAGCCACATTCTTAACAAAATACTCAGCTACTGTTTTAGCTATAAATGGATGTTTAAGTAGGACAACATGAGCATATTTTGATAAACGATCCACTATCACGATGATAACTTCAAATCCTTGAGATTTAGGTAGCCCGACAATAAAGTCCATTAAGACTTCTTCCCAAATCAGTTGAGGAATAGGCGGTGATTGCAGTAATCTTGCTGGGGCCATGGCTTGATACTTGTGCCTTTGACAAACATCATACTCCCTTACAAACTGTAAAATCATTTGCCTCATCCTTATCCAAAATAAACTTCCAGTTATACGCTTGTAAGTTCTGGTGAATCCAAAATGTCCTCCAATAGGAGAAGAGTGAAATTCCTGCATGATTGTAGGGATGAGTGAAGAATTTCTAGACAACACCAGTTGGCCTTATGAAACAGCAGATCTCCTTTCAATGTAAATTCTGGTTTTGAGACTAAATCCTTCCTTAGGCTTTCTGCCAACTGAATGAGCTCTGGATCTGCAGCAATCTCTTCTTTCACCTTTGATAAATCTAACCAACAGGGTTTAGAGATTATTGAATGCAATTCCTTGTGCTCCTCTACCCTGGACAATGCATTGACAGCCTTATTTTCTGGTCCCGGCTTTTAGATTATTTCAAATTGGTATCCCATTAACTTGGATAACCAACAGTGTTGATCAGTAGTGGTCATTCTCTGCTGCAAGATGTGTTTTAAGCTTTAGTGATCGGTATACATCTTAAATGGGTGCCCCATAGGGTAGTGTCGCCAATGTTGGATTGCTAAAATTAGGGCGATGACCTCTTTTTCATACACTGACTTGGAAAGGGTGCTGGCTGCCAAGGCCCTATTGAAATAGGCCAAAGGCTTTTTATCCTACATTAAGGCTACTCCTACTCCTCGGCCTAATGCATCACACTCAATGGTGAATTCCTTGGAGAAATTAGGGAGAGCCAAGATTGGGAAAGAGGTCATCTTTTGTTTAAGCTCTTCGAAGGCCCTTTGAGCTTTTGCTGTCCAAGTAAACCCTTCTTTTTTGGTTAACTCCGTAAGAGGCTTGGCTACTTGTCCATAGTTTTTAATGAATCTCTTATAATACCCTGTCAGTCCCAAAAATCCTTGGACTCCCTTGACACTTTGAGGAACCGGCCACTCCAAGATACTATTAATTTTTTAAAGATCCATTGATACCGCTTCTCCTGAAATAATGTGACCTAGATACTCTACAGAAGGTTGATCAAATAAACACTTCTTGCTAACACATAGACTATTTTGTGACAGAAGCTGCATCACCTCCTCCAAGTGTGTTAAGTGTTGTGACCAACTAGGGCTATATTCCAGTATATCATCAAAGAAAATCTGTCAATGCTTCCTAAGCAATGGTCAGAAAACAGAGTTCATTATTGCTTGGAAGGTTGATGGGGCATTCATGAGTCTAAATGGCATCACCAGATATTTATAATGCCCTTCATGAGTTCGAAAGGTTGTTTTATGTATATTCTCTTCCTAAACTCATATTTGGTGAAAACTAGATTTGAGGTCAATTTTGGAGAAGTATTTAGCTCTATGTAACTCATCCAGCAACTCACTAATAGTGAGAATTGAAAATTTATCTGGCACAATAACTTTGTGGAGAGCTCTATAATCCACACACATCCTCTGTGTTCCATCTTTCTTCTTAACTAGAATGACTGGGCTGGAAAATCGACTAACACAGTGTCTAATAATCCCAGCTTGCAGCAACTCCTTCACTAGTCTCCCCTCCAATTCTATTGCTCTGTTATAAACTCGCTCATATGTGGTGCCCTCTGTAAATGGTATAGCATTAAAATATTGATCATCAAGGCTCCTAGCAAATTTCAGAGCTTTGTCCCTTTGAGTAGGAATCATATGTCTTGTGAATTGGGATAGGTGGAGGAATTGGGCAGCATATTTAGAGATTGTTGATCCCCTTTGTTTCAAATTATAAAACTCATGCATTTTTGCATAACGTTGCCCTTTAGGAAAGAATTACTGTAGGAAGGCCGTATGAAACATTTCCCAAGTGATGGCCCCTTCACCCATGGATCTATTGTTTTCCCATCCTTGGTACCACTTTGCTACAGATGCATCAAGTTGGAACCTCACCAGCTTTATTGCTACGTCTTCAAACACTCAAGGATCTGCCACAATTGCTCAACTTGGTCCAAGAATTCAAGTGGATCTATAGATGACCCAACACCGGAATACCTAGGAGGTTCCAACCTCTGAAACTCTTGCAAATAATTCTGAAAGCTTTTGGTAGATGATGTTGCAGGAGGTGGAGGCATATGAGTTTTTAGCCTCTCTTCTTGTCTTTGCACTTCATATTGAGTCAATCCATCCATAAATTCACCTATAACTCTTTTTAAATCTGTAGCCCATGCTAGGGTGTATGAAGAAGAGGGACTAGTTGAAGCCCTAGAGGTGGAAGCAACTTCGGATTCAAATTGGGAACTTTCTGGCTGCACCTCTTCTCGAGCAACGTTGCCTCGGCCTCTAGTATGGCCTCGGCCTCAGCCTCTTGGTGTACCCTAGCCCCAAGATAATGACTGAGAAGAAGCTAGCTCATGGGAAGCTTATTCGGATGCTCCCTCAGATTGGCGTCCAAGTAGAGGTCGGGCTCTAGGTGGCATTTTCCTATTATTAAACAAAAAGATTTGTTTAAGGCAAGATTTAATACACTCACACACTTAGGATTGAAAAACTTAGGAAATGTAGAGATTATCAATATATATTCATGGTGTGGGCATCAGCATATCTTTATTCATGTATCGTGCTCCCGGGCACAAGGCCTATACAACAATAAAAAGGCTACACATCTACCACAACTTGTACAGTGATACAAAATAACAATGGCCCAGAACAACACAATTTATATCCTGTTGGGCACTCCACAATCAATATACATGCATGCATACAATCCTATCAACTGTCAAAACTTTATACCATTGTTATACCTTAAATTTGCGCAGGGTGTAATCCACTTGGTCAGTGAGCAGATCCTGAATCAGAAAGGCATGGGGGAATAACAGAAGTATCCTATGGCATTGAAAAACATGGAGAAAAAGTGAATGATTTTAGTAGAAACTCAGTGAGCAGATATTTCCATTAAAAACTAAAACTTCATTTATAAATCATTTTCAAAATCCATAAAGTAAAATGTGTGTATAGTTGTAATGATAAGCTTACCTGTTTAGAATCTATAACCTCAAAATAGGTTTGGAAACTTCCAGCCATTAAGAAAGTTAAACTATTGAAATATGGTATTTAACATAATGAAATAATCAGCAATACATAATACCATGGAAGATATCCATCCCAACATAAACATAAGAAAATATTCAATAAAGCTTTTTAAAGTTTATCAATACTCAAATAACAATATATTCAACTGGAATCCCAAAGGAAAATTCCTAGAGGTAACCGTTACATCATAAACATGTTTGTCCCTGTCCCACCTTATTTACTTCATCACTTTTTTTTTTTCACACAAGTGCATTTGAGGATTCCCAATGAATTTCCCATGGATTCTAGGACCTCATCGATAAAACATTAGTTCCAAATTACATAAATGCATTAAATCATAGTAAGAGAAGTCATTGCTTCCTTAAACCATAATCCTTACAAAATGCATAATATGCTAAATCATTTCCATGTTCATACTTCACATAAAAAAAAAAAAATGAAATCATCAATGCCAACAACGCAAATCAAGATAAAATACATCATTTTTTCACGACAAATCATTATCATATGTAGATGTAATATACAGTTAAACTTTCAAACAAGTCAACATAAAGATAATCCCATTATTCATAAGTCATTAAAAAAAATCCATATCATAAAATTATTTTATATTGAAAATGGGATTTTATCAAAAGAGTAAGATTATCCACTCATCTTAAGGGTTTCTTAACTAGTTAGTTTCCAAAGGAAAGATCACGATGTATTAAATCACCCAACTGGAAAGTTTGAAGTGTTCAGCTTATTCAAGAATAGATGGTATCAAAATGAATCCTTCGATGTAAATTTGAAGTCTTATAATTAAGCACAACTATCCTATACTAGTATTAGATTGTAATATGTAAGGCTGATATTCTCAAATTGATCACAAAATTACTTACTTGGAAAATCAGGTGGAGCTCAAAAATTGGATGTTGATAGACTCAATTCTTCGATAGGAATATTTTTGTAGCAAAGCAGCAATAGAAATTCCAGCTTCCATCAACATTACATATAAAGGTTTCATATAAATATCTTGAAAATTAGCTGTAGGGTTATTATAAAATAAATATGATGATTTAGGAATACTCACTAGAGTCTAAAGGACCGGTGGCCAGCTCGGCATCGGTAGAAGCTTTGCCAGCGAACGGTTTGAGGTACCAGCCAAAACAGCTCAAAATAGCGGAGGAGCTTGCTGGCCATTGCAGTGGAGTGGCTGAAGAGGAAAAAGAGAAGTGGACGACGGTGACCAGAGCTCGCCAGATGGAGGAGGCGTGAGAGCCAGCGATCGGACAAAGAAGGCATGACGGAAGTTGTCGGAAGAAGCTTTGGGGAAAAAAAAGAAAGGATGATGCATGCGTGAGAGAGAAGTTGCTGCTGGGGGCTGGTCTGATCAGCATATAATATAATGAAAAATGGGGCAAATTGAAATTTTGCCCCACCAAACTCAGAGGTCTTCAATGATGTCCTAAAAAAAAAAGAAAATTGCATTATGGTCCCAACAAAATTGTGAAATCTTCACTTTAGTCCATAGGAAAATATATTTTGTTTTCATTTTCTTATTTTTATTTATTGAGGCATTACAAAGGCCCTCCACTTTCATTATCTTCGAACAGCCCATAGTTTGAGCCTTAAACTCTTTCGTTTCAACTGCATGGCACACCATTTCCCATCCTTCAGTCTCTTCCTTATTTTCCTTAGCCTGTTGCGTGTGATCTGTTAGTTCCTCCTCTCTTTCCCATACTAGCAACTTCAGCTCCTTCTCCAGTCACGTGTGCATAGGATTATAATGCTGTCCACATTTAAAACATAGTCCTTTGGCTCTCCTATCTATTAGCTCCTGATATGATAGGTTTTGAATTCCCTTGTTTTGATTCTCTCCAAACTTCTTATCAACTTTCCCCCATGAATCTGAGGATTGGATCGATTTGGCTAAGGGGGTTCTAGCTCCTCTTCTGTAATTAAAATTATGACTCCCTTGGGCATATCCCATTTGAAAATTATTTTGCCTTCTTCCACTTAATGTAGTCTTGAGAATTCTGGCATGAACCAGCTTTCTTTCTACATTTCGAGACATTGAGACCGCCTTGTAATGAGTAAACGGCTCAAGAGTCTGGATTTCCTGCCTTATTTCCTCCTTCAAACCTCCCATAAACAGTCCCATGTATTGATCATCAGTCATTTGGGATACTTGTGGAGCTAGCATTTCAAATTCTTCTACAACTTTGTCAACCGAACCATCATACTTGAGCATTTTAAGCTGAGAAAAAATATTGGCACACTGCTGATTTCCATACCAATCAAAAAAGGCCCATTTAAACTTTTCCCAGTTGAGCTTGGAATATTCCTCCTTCAGCATTTTGAACCAATGCCATGGTCTCCCCTCCATGCACACTTGGGCCATTTGAATTTGCATCTCTGAAAGTCTTCTCTAAACAGCAAAATAAGCTTCAGCCCTTGAGATCTAGCTGAAAGGATCATCCCCTCGAAGTATCGGCATTTCAATTCTCTTAGCTGCCAATCGGAGGTCTTCTAAATGGAACTCCAAGTCCTTAACTATCAAGGTGTCTTCTCAGTGGTGTCATCCACTATCATCACCTAAAAAAATGAAAGTTTCCAGAGTCCTCTCCTTCTCATTGTGTCGCTCCATCCGATGTTGTAGCTGGAAACCTTCTCGCAATTCAGCATGCATCATTGTGAGTGATTTGGAAATATCTTCCATACTTGTCATTAAAGAGTTTAGTTGGGTGGTATGCTCTTTAAGGACTGAATCATGATCTTTGATGGTGGACTTTAATGCAGCTACCTGAGCATCCATGGCCTCCATCTTTGAAGACATCCTGGTGTGCATACAATCTCCTTGGATGTGTTTTGAGAGCACCAAATTGTTACGTACAAGAGATTGTATGTCCGAATTTCAACAGAGAATGAAATAACAGAAGAAGAACAAAAGAAGAAAATGAAGATATAAGAGCTAATGCTCCTCCCAAACCTAGAGGAATTCCTCTCAGCCCTTTGACTCACTCCAAACACAAACTAAACAACTGAATACCCCCACACTTCCCTTCTTCCACTATATAGCTCTCCCTTTCTCTCTCCATAACTGACTCCCACTACATTCTATTATTACGCATGCATTCTGTTATGCCATCTCATCCTACATCACCCTACCTCAACCCCCTGCTTAATTGGCTTTAGATTTTCTAGAATAAACCTTAAGTATTTTGGGCTTATTCATTTCCTGACCCACTACTAGATCTTGGGTCATTTTCCCATCATTTTTTCATATAGCTAGACACATTCAACAGTAACCGTGCGATATGATTCCTCCTTTCAAAATCCCATTTTTCTCATTTTATTCTTTGGAATAAAACACTTCAGTAAATATGAATATGCTATAAGCAGGTATACATTTCGTCACAGAATAAATGCTAAAACATTGCCTAAACCCAATTAGACATTCTGTTTGCTTTCTTGTCATTATGCATAATTTATTTGGATGTATATGCTTGGTGCTCATTGCTTCACGATTTACTTCATATCTAACTCCACTACCTTATGTCATGTATTACCTATTTGTTCAGTTTGAAACACTTCATATTTTACTTCTTAGTTTGCCTCCCTTAAGACAGAAAACATTTTTTAATGTCCATTTCTCTTCTTAGATGTCTTTATTTTAGTCATGACTCACTACATACCATTGGTTTCACCTTTTTTTTTAATCTACTGCAGGTTCCACCAGGTAGATAGTGATGATCTGACCATTGCTGTCAACTTTTGGTGGCGATCTAACATGATGTCTTGCATGTTGGAACACATGGATGCATATTATTTGCGTAGAATATTGAGAAGGTAATTGATGATTGTACACTTCTTTTCTTTCATGTTTTTACAATACACGTACATCAAGAAGGTACTTAATAGTCATCTGTGGTTCTTTTGTTAATATACTTAACTGACTTTTGAATATCATTTTTATTGCAAATATCATTCACCCATGGAATCAATGAACACAACCAAAAGATTGATCGACAAAGAAATGGTATGTGCCTCACTTGCAGAAAATATTAACAATGCCTGCCTTCTCCATATTCTGGTTTTGAAGGGTGGTGGTGATTGGAGTACTGAAATTATATCCTCTTTTTTTTTAATCTTTTCATCCTTATACCTGTGAATGCCTCTGTATATGTATTATATATGTATGCACAATTCTTCTATGAAATTCATCATGAGGTATGTTACTATTTAAGTGCGACAACTTCTCCTCCTTTTGTCATTGGATTGCAATTGTAGGAAAATTCTTATAGTTAAGGTTGGGAATATTACCTGACAAAGTAGTATGACCATCCACTGCTGTATTCCTTTTCTTTCCCTTTCTTAATTGAGTGTGGAGAGGGGATTGGTTCCTTTCTGTCTTTTCTGACTTGAAAAAGTTGATTGTTATCCAAAATCATCTGTCTGTTTTGTTAGTTCGACCTTTTTATTATTATTACATGACAATATTTCATATGTGGCTTCATTTTGTGACATGTTTTTAATTTAGGACAGGATCAGCTGCTGCAGAAATCTGGGATGGAGAAAGCTAGTTTGTGTCCATACAGGCTGCTCCACAATGGACAATCAGGTCAATTGATTAGAAGAATTTGTAGGTAATCTTTCTTGTAGTGGCCCTCTAACAGGCCTTCATAATCTGATTAGCAGATCACGGTGATGACAGTTATAGTCAGATGTTGAAAGGTATGAATTTAAAAGAGAAAGGACTTCAAGAGGGGAGCATATTGCTTGAATTGGAACCCGCTGCTGTCCAGGTGCTTCATGAACTTGTTTCTCTGGTTCACAACTGTGTTGGCATTACCAATCAGGATCAACAATCGTTGTCAGCTTCAATAAATGATTCTGATCTTGGAGTGAATGATGAATGCGAGAAAAGATTGATGGTTGAGTTGGGAGATGATCCAGTTGCAAAAATTCTTTGGGGCAATGAACCACGTACTCTCCAATATGGCTTACTTGCTATGGCTGTGAGTCTGTATTCTCTTACAATGCAATGCTTACACATCTCACAGAAGCCTGGTCTTATTTAATGCTTATTGGTACTTTGAAATGTGGTTTTAGGTGTTCGTGTCATGATTACCTTTTGGAATGAGTTTGTATTCTCTCTGCTTGCATGTTGTATTCTTTGTTTTATGTTACTCTTTTTTTTTTTTTTAAAAGAATGATGTCAACTGGGTTCTCCTTTGCCATTAGCAGTAACATGTCTTGCTATTTGTAACAGAGATGGGCTTTCTTCAGCTCTCATTTGTTCTACATAAGTGATGCTTGGCCAGTTGAATCTGAGATTTTTTTCTGTCTTGTTAGGTTGGGGTCATTATGACCATTTTCTATTAGTCTTCTTATATTGTGTCTTCCATAGGTTTTTTAACTTATAGACAAAAAATAGCTATTGCAGCCTGTGCACCTCAAAAGTGTATGACTTATCATGCATAAGCTCTTTGATTTCTTTTGATTCAATGAGGCCCTTGTTTTTCATCTATTGCCGGCAGCTATTGGTTGTATAGCTTTGAAGTCATCTAATAACCCCTGTTATTTGCAGCTCAACTTCCCAAGGACTTTAGAGGCTCTTGTGCTGCATGTACTTTCACCAGTGGGGGCTGAAGTCCTTACTCGCAAATTTGAAGAGATGGATCAACAAATTCTCGAGGAAGATCGGTACTTGCTGATATATGATCATATTAATATGTTTCACGTGATAGGATGTTAAAGAACATAACTTCCAATTTTTTAGCTAAGTCTGTTTGATAACGATATGATCACAGGAACAGATTCTATGAGGTTTTCTACAGTGCATTTGATGACCAATCTGCAGCAATGAATTCAATTCTGAAAGGGAAGGAGTCATTTGCTCAAAAGGTAATTACTGTACTCTAGCTTGATATCATCATGTGGAACTTATTGTACTGCATTTATCCGCTGATGAAATATTTTTTTCTATCTTAAGTTTGGGTGTTTAATGTTGGTAATTGTGTCCACTTTAAATTATTGTCTTGTTTGGTTATTAAGAAGGTCTGATGTTTATATTTTCTGTTGAACATTGTAATTATTGTATTAGCTAAACATTTTCCATATCAATAAACCATCTAATAGGCTTTAAGAGTGTTTACTTGGAAAATGTCTGGTTTCTTGTCCCGTGGTTGATGCAATTAGCTTAATAGTGTGGATGAAAGTAAGATAATAAAACGATTCCTTATTGAATTTGTGCTCACTTGGCTTACTTATAAGTTGCATTTCATTGCTGTTTATACTTATCATGGGAGAGATCAATGGTTTAATATCAAGTTGTTGTCCTTGCCACATAATATTGGATCATACCCTTCCATTTTGGATGTTGTCACTTTACATTCAGAAACATTTTTGTGCATCAGCATTGTATATGATATTTTCTTTGGTAGTCCAACGCATGACAAACCTATCTGATGGTTGAAATCTGGTGTTAGACTTTGTATAGGTGAACTAATGCTAGGAACAACAGGAAACTATTCTCATTCCTGTTCAGCTTGCTGCTTATCCATTCATGAAAAGAATAGGGCGTCATTTAATCTATGTATCTTGTCATATTCCTCATATTTTAACTTTGCTTCTAGCATTTGTTGCTTCATCATGTCTGTTCAGAACTTCATATTATAATATGACTGATCTTAACATTTTCACTTATTGTTCACATGTATGTCATTTTCAAATTGGATTCTAACTGGATGATTTTCTGAGAAAATCACCAAACAAACTTTTTTTTTTTTTCCCTTAGCTCTGGGTATGAAGTGATCTGGACAATTTTGACTATTGGTATTTTCTCTGAGATGGTCAGATTTCTAAATATACTTTGATGATGACATCTTTCTTTTTTTCTATTTTCTTTATCATCATTATCATCTTAGTGCACGAGTCTCTGGCATGGTTGTCCTGCATGTGCACTGAGACTTTAGCTCCACTTTCATGTATGAGAGAGAATATGAAACTGGATTATGAGATCTTCCAAGTTCCTTTATTTTTGTTTTTATTTTCTATTTATTTTTGATAAAGGATATCTTCTGGGTTTTCAAGCAAATAGATTCACCCATTTAAATGTAAATTAAAATCAAAGCTATTTATTCAAGATTTGAATTTCTTGTAGATATATGTCAAATTGTGAACAACTTTGAATTACTTGTAAAGTTGTACATGAATATATTCATTTAGTTTTCTTTTTTTTTTTTTTTCCTGTATATTTCAGGCATTTAAGAATGTATTGGATAAATATGTGGGAGTAAATCTGGACGGCCCGAAACCAGGGATCAGATGAGATGCCCAGTGAAGTAAACTTTAAGCACGAATTGGCCCCACCAGTATCTCCGAAGAGCAAATTGATGCATATTCGAAACTGAAGCTTTCCTTCGTCTTGGTCTGTTCTTTTGTATGTCAGTCATCCACCGTTCAGTAGACGATGATCACAAATTTGAAAAGTGCTGTATAAGTCAATTGTATAGAAGCCAATCTAATCAATGTTTTTTGACTTACGAGTAACAATATCGTCTAAACCCATGCTTTTTTCCCTTCTGAGATACGGAAAACTTGTTTGGACAAGCTAGCTATACTAGTGCACCTACTATCAGGTCAGTGTTTTTTTTTGAATACTTTTTTTTGGACTTGAAAATGGTGGCGTTTGAAAGATAATGGGACTGTTATCATTAAGTAGAATATTGAACTACAAACAATTTATTGACTTGGAAATTACAATGAGAACTGGTTTTTCATGTGACTCGATAAGAAATATCACCGTCCAAGATAATTTGTTAGTGCCATCTGCCATGTACTTGCAACCTTTTATTTTTTAATAGATGGTAATTTGTGTGAGGATTTGGAGCGGAAGGGAAAAAAGAGAGAAAAGCGAGGAAAAGAAAGTTTTGGTAATTATTAGGGTTGGAAGGAGTAAAATGAGTAAAAGGGAAAGTTCATTGAGATGAGATTCTCTAGTGGAAGATGACATAACGCAAGTATGTTGAGACTTGAGAGAGAGAGAGAGAGAGAGAGAGAGAGAGAGAGAGGAGGGAATAGAAGAAGAGGCTTTTAGTTTGTCCGTTTGTGAAGCAGAGTCATAAAAAGAAGCAGTCTTTTTTAGAGGCAATTGGGATATGTTGTACCTTAATTCCTGCAACTTAAAAATGATACTTTCCAAAAGATCGGATATACCATACCAAAAGACCCACCCAAACCCCTCCTTTTGTTAATCCCCAGGCTCTCTCTTTTTCTTTCCCTTCGCCTTCAATTTACCTACAGTTATTAGTGACAATGAACCTTTTCTATCCCTTTTCCTTAGGCTAAGATGCTGAGCATGGAAGTGGAACTTCAATGCCACCACAAACATTTTCTAACAATTTTTCACTTGATAACATTGCACGCTGAGGAGCTTTCCAAAGATCAAACTTAAGTAGTGAAAATGCAATCCTTTGAAATTCAAATGGACAAGGGTTTCTCCATATTCTTTCACGTTTATGATCATTTCGCAGTTTTGATTAATTGGTGGTTCCAGCAAGCATAAAACACTGCACTGACTTGCATTATACTGATGTGCATAGGTGGGTAACATATATTTGACAACCAAGGGCTGTCAAGCAGGGATATGCACAGAATTTAATAAAGGGTTCATTTGAAAGAGGACTCAGAATTGTAATTCAAACTTTCAAAGTTCCATTGAGCATCATTTTATTAGCTGTTGACATTTTTCCTCCCTTCTTTTTCTTTTCCTTTGGTTTAGTACCACCATATAAGGCTATAAGCCCCGGACCACCATCACACTTGAGCACAAACTCATCAACTTACTGTGCCTTTTCACTCACGCTTATAGCAGTTTTACATCCTCCCTTACCCCCTCTTTACAAAAGGCTACATATCTGTTCCAAATGATCCAAAGTCCCTCAAAAGAAAAAGCCATGTGGAAAAAAATTTCTTGGAATTTGCTAAATGTCTTTAAGTACTACATGTGCCCAGTGTTTCCCAATGTTACTAAAGACTGTTTGTTTCGGATTTTGTAGTAATGGTTCCAAGTGGAAAGTATTCATTATCTACGGAGTATTAAACCTTTTCATGTATAAATCCGTATACAATGTAGAAATCTTTTCTTGACTCATCATTTTCTATAATTCTTAGCTTTGCAGGAATGTTGAGTGATGCCATTAGAGATGAGTAATTATATTCGTTAATTATATTTATTTTGATTTGTTCAACCTTACTTATTACATGCATGTTCAGCAAAATTTAAAAAGGTTAAATTATATCTACAATTAATTTAAATTAAATTTTATCAAATAAAGGAGAGGAACTAAGTAAAATCAAATGAATATAATTAATTTTATTCTTTTTAAAATGTCTCATTTACTCTTCAAAATGGAATATGCTCCACAACTGTATAAGTAGCCCACGTTTTCCTCTCACATCGTTGGGAGGATGAGGCAATTTTTTGCACGGAGAGATCAATTTTTGTAGGGAGTTAAGAATTTCTATTATTCGGGTTATTTTTTAAAATTTTAAAATAAAATAAATCAAATAAAAAATATAAGTCTTAATATGTTTTTCAACAAAATACAAATAATCCCTTAAATCAGGTCTAGTGTCATATAAGCCTTCTAAAGTTTCAAATTATATAAATAATCCATTAAAATTTTTTAAAACTGAAAACCTTAAAACCTTAGTTAAAAGAAATAGAAAAAGATAGATGAAATGTGATTCATAAACTCAAAGCAAAAATTGAAAAATAAAAATAAATAGAAATACATATCTTATTAAATCTGATCAAATCAATTTTCAATAATAACATTTTAAACTACTTACCTTCAATCATGTTTCAAATATATTAAAAACTCATTTGAATAGTAATTTAATTTAAAAGTAAATTTACTTAAACATTGATTTAAATTCATGTTAAAAATAATTAGAAAGAATCATAATTAAATGGCATACATGGTTTTTTTAACTAAAATTTTAATATTTTTAATTTTTTTTGAAAAGCATAAAAAAATATTTATAAGATTTAAATCTTTAAAGATGATATAACATTAAGTTTTAATTTAAAAGGATTATCCTTATTTTATATATATATATATATTTTTTAAGAATTTACACTTTTCCTCCTTTCCTCCTTTTCACGCGTAAACCAGTTCGGGGACCCATATAGAGAGATGCTGTAGTTTGTGTGCTGGAGGGTGATTATCACTTTCTGGCCTCATAGACTCACGGATTAGGATTTTGAAGAGCTGAGCTGTTTTGGTCTGAATATCATTCACGAAAGATCCTTAGGTGACTTTACATAAATAATGGGCAACTTGATCCTTATAGAGCCAAGTCTTGCATACATACAGACAAAAGCTATGGACATGAAGCCTATGGCGTTCACTTGCCAAATCCAAAATCACGTCACTTCTTTAAACACAAGCTTCACAATCTACATCATGAAAGGGACTTCAACCAAATTATACAAATAGTGTTTCAAATCACAAGCACCGCAATGCACATTTTAGTGTTTTAAAGTCTGATTATTGGTGTTTAATTTGACCCAATTTTCAAGGGAAGAGCTTAATAATATCTACCACCAACATTTTCTTCTTCTTTTTTTTTTTCACCTAAAAAAATTGTTGGTTGTGGTCAAAGTTACATATTGTCAATTCAAAGACTGCATGGTGTGGCGCGTGTGTGTGTGTATATATATATATTGTGAATCAGATAATTACATATAGAAGATAAAGGTTACGTAAAAAAGTGTATGAAAACACTGGGTCTTAGAATTTTTCTTAACAGCAAAGGCATGCACCTGAAAATGAAAATGAAAGAGTTAAAATAAAGTAGATTTGATTCCAGATATATTGGAGCATGTTTGAAAAGATTCTCAATAAGATAAAATTTGAGTTAACTTAATTTTTCTTTTTCTAAACAAATCATAAAGTCTGCTAAATTATTAGATTTATATGTTTATTTTCTATCAAGTGTATAAAATGGTACATATTTGCTCGTGACAGACAACTGCAATTGCCTAGTACCAAGGAAATCAAATTGTATTCTCCTACAAAAATTTCAATTGACAAATGGCCATGCAAACACAATTTTTGGTATGCTATAAAGCTGTCAAGAAAAAGATAGGACACGGGGAGTGATAGCAACAAAGGATTAATGATTAAAATTTTTGCATCTCACATTTTCTCTGTTGCATACTGACAAGAAAAGAGAGGCCACCATCCTCTCTCCTTCTCTTCACTGTATTCTTACAATCACCCAAAGACTATGTAACTATATTAAGAAAACCAGGAATCAAATTAAACTTTAATGTGCCCAAAAAATATTACATAAAATTGATAAAAAAAAGAGTGTGTTAAACTAAAACAAATTCAAGTTCAGATGAAAAGGATAAAGAGGGGAATCACATCTCATTTTCGTGATCACCGACGGACAAAGAGATTCTAATATATATCATAAATAAAAAAAAATTCTTCACTTTAAAATAAGAGGAAAAGACACAAAGAAACGTATAATTTATAATCATGTGAGATTCACATGCATAAAATTCAATCATTTCTTTGTGTTTTTCCATTTTTTTTTTCTGAAATAAGAATTTTATTATCAGGGATATATTAGAATTTCTGCCATTGGGTAATGTCAGTCTGCTGAAGGTCGGATTGAGTTGCCCATTATACCCTCCCCTTTGGAATTATTCTCTAGTTTTGTCTCAACAATTGCCCCACGTCTCGGGGGCAGTGGTAGTCCCAACAAATCCGAAACCTGGTTGGGACTTGAACAGCGACTGATGGCGATGCTCATACGGCTGGTGGTACTCTACGCCCCCGGCGTACGCAAGCATATCTTTCATATTCACGCTAACGTCAACAGCGCCACCACTATTTCCTCCGCCATCACCGTTGAGACCCAGAAAGTCCCTCGTCAAATGGTCACTTTCCAGATTCCGGGCAGCCATCCCTATCATGTATTCGGATATACCCGAAACTTGACCCACAGAGTCGAGTTGACTCGCTGTTCCATAATCTATCATGCCGACCTGAGTCACCTGACCAACACCAACAGCAGCAGCAGCAGGGACTGAGTCTGAGCCTGTGATGGCAGTGGCTCCAACCGTTGCAGCCTTTTGGAGGAGTGCAGTGGCTGACAGGTGGGCTGACGTGGCAGCGTTTGAGGCAGGTTGTATAGGCAGATGGAGGTTCTTGAAGGGTGTGTTTATCATGCCCTTATGGTGCTGAGGTTCATGAAAGAAAAGTGATGGTGGCTGTTGAGAAGAGAGGGTTGGGATTTGGAAGTGTTGAGCTTCAGGCTTGATATGGAAGGCAGTGTTAGGGTTAGGGTTTTGTTGAGATGGGTCCCAGGGATTGGGGTTTTGGAAGCTGTGTTGTTGAGTTTGGAAAAGGAAGAGGGATTGGAGTAATGGGTTTGTGTTGTTTGTGGCTAAGTGGTTTGCTGAGATTCTTGCACTTTCTTCCGCCAACGCATCACAGAATGCCCTATGAGTTATGAAGCTGTCCTTCCTGTAGTTTTTGTTTTTTTTTTTTTTCACATGTAAAAAAGATCAATAGTTACGCATTATCTCTCAAGTCCCAAATCAACAATATAAATGAGACATACTTATGCCACTGATTAGCTATAATAAATAAAAAGACATACAATGGGTAATGAATTAGATTATTGTGTTTTTGATGGTACAATAGGAGGATTTTTTTTAGTAGTCATTTCTTATGTGTGCATTATTATTTACAGCTCTACACATAATCATATAAATTAAAATATTAATCTTAGGAATATAATAAACTCATAAATCATACTTACTTGGTTTTGAATGATAGTCGCAATACCTATTTGAAAACTTGTTTCAGGTATTGAATTTGAGGATGAAGCATGCATGCATGCATGCATGTACTTGTGATGTTGCATAAACAAAGAAGATTAATTATTACGTCCTTTCTTTGAGATATCTCTGGTCAGATTGTAAAAAGGCGGGGGAAAGGGAAATCATGCATGGGATTTGCAGGCTGCTGTGTGGCAAAACGCGTACACCACACAGCGATAATAAAGGCTCAAATTTTAAAGTTGGAGAGAGAAGGAGGAACCAAATTTGACTAAAAATGATGCTTTTCTGCATGCAAAAATGGGTAAACAGTTAGGTTTGGCTTAAAAAATACTGAAAATTATTGGTATTATTGATATGTTATGATCTTTCGAAACTAGAGCTCATGCACGACACAAAGATATGCACTCCAAATAAACACCATGTATCTATCTACCACTGATGATGAGGCAAGCTAGCTCGAAGAAAGCAACTTAGCATATCTGATATTTTTGCAGATTTATCGCTTTTCATAATGATGAAAGCTCAGAGAAACACTGTACAGAGAGTAATTAGTAGCATTTTTTTTGAAACAAAATAATTTAAAAAAAAAAAGATCGTAGAATTTCTTCCAAAGTATCATACCCATTTTGCTTTTCAGTAGACAAAATAGCTCCCCATCATTTTCTTTGAGAATGCAGCCACTTCATGCACATTAACACACACATTTATGCAAATTACGAGAGAGAGTGTTGTCTAGATGGTAATTGAACACTTTCTGACATAATGAACATTTTCTTGTAGCCAGCCTAAAAAAACCCTATAAATATTAATTGAGAAGATAAAATTTTAATGTATGTTATCATTTCCTCATGGGTATGGTCATGTGCATGCATAATATATATATATATATATATCCATTTTGACTCATTAGAGGGTAAAGAAATTAATATCAAAATTGCTATAGAGTCACAGACAACACAGTGTGTAAAACAAGATACGTTCGTTGTGCTTTTTTGTTCTTGCCGCATATTTATTTGGCAGTTTTAGGATTCAGAAACAGATAAGTTTTCAGTTTCTCTTGCGAAATAACCAGTAACAGACAACTGTATTAGCGGTGTCCACTTTCATGAAAGCTGCTGTTGCATTATTTATGCTGTACAGATATTCCATGGAGTTTTTACCATTCTTGTGTTAAAAAAAAAAAAAAAACACCAACATGCACCAAAATAAAAGAAAGAAAACATACGACAAATTAGACCCAGCTCTTTATATTTTATATAACCTATGCACTAGGTATAAAAATATGCATATATACATAGAAAACCATTTTAAAGTTACACTACTCAAGGAGACAAGATTAAAGCCAAAACAAGTAGGAAAGTTTCAAAATATTTTATGGTCAGAAAAATATCACAAGTGATAAGAGAGTTAATATATACCTGGAGAAAAGTGTTCCACAATCACATCTATATTCTCTTGTTCCACAAGTTTTAGAGTGAGCCTTCCAATCTGACTGAACTGCGTAGATCTTTGAGCACTTTTCACATTTCCACTTCTTCTCTCCATGTTTTCTGCAGTAGTGCTTCTTAATCCCTGTGAGGTCACCCAGAGCCCTTGCAGGATTGTGATGTACGCATGAAGGCTCAGGGCAAACGTAGGCTCTCTTTTTGACCTCTTTGCCGTTCCTTTGCTTCAGCTTCCATGGCAGGTTATGGCCTCTCCTATGAAGCTGAAGGTTCTGATCTCTCTGAAAACCCTTGTTGCAGATCTCACACACAAATCTATTTGTGGCTAAAAGGGTCTTTGGAGATAACGCAATTACTTCTGCATCTGGGTCTGAAACACAGTCAAACGCTTCACAAAATCAGCAAAAACGTATAATTACACCTCTAATTCAGACCAGACCTCTCTTTTTTCTCACAGACGGAGTTTGTATTAGTTTAATTATCGAGAGAATTTTAATATCGATTTAGTACTTTACTGATCTATGTGAAGAAGAAATTGATATGACTCGCCGGTGAACAAAGAGATCAGTTCAGAATATTTTTACACCTGTAAATGACCGAAGTATGGACAAAAATAATACATATACCATCCGTGAGGGACCAAAGTGTGTTTAGTCATTATAATACTTAATTGGAAGGATTAATTAATGAAGAGATTAGAGGACTTACCTGGGTTTCCTGGGAGGCTTCTCTTTTTCTTGATCTTTAGTGGTTGTTGAGGAGGAGAAATGGTTGAGACTACCCGATTTAATCCACCGAAGTCCTGAACAACTCTTGTGCCTGAAGAAACGCTGGCTGCTGCTTCTTCGGACAAAGAAGTTGAATTGGACATGGCTGCAGGAAACATATTACCTTTGAAGAAAACTCCAACAAAGGAAAAACAAAGAAAAAAAACAAGATACGATATTCTTGTGTCTCTCTTTTGTTTTGTAACTCTGAAAATCCTATATGCTACTTGATTTGATTCTTCAAGTAATAAGCCACTTTTGCACCCTGGAGCATACTAAGAAGGAGAGACGCAGAAATGTAAAAGTATGAATCCTAAGTTCGGACACAACTAAAGGAACAAGTGGAGAAGAGACATATAGAGACAGAAAAAAGGTATTATTAATTCACTTGGTGGTAAAAAAGCTAAATTAATCTCGTGAAGAGATGATGATGGTGGTGATGATGATGATTTTGGGTTATTCTCTCCAAAGTCGCTATCCAACTAGGCCATGGATTGCTTGTCTGAGCATCTCTGCACAACTATTTCTGGCATATCTCCTTTTTAGTTTCTCCGTGTATATATGTATGTGTTTTTGTGTCTAAGCAGAACTCATCAAGAGATTCCACCATGCAATCAAACATGGAAAAGGTAGATAATAAGAAGATTTTCCCTAAAAAAGGATCAGAGTAAGTATATGTATACTCAACAGGCCAACCTCTACCTTCTATCTAATTGGATGTACAAAGAGGGAAAGACAAGAGGAGGAGAAGAATAAATATGTAAACTTATTAGGGTTTTTGTAAATAATTTATAAGGGTAGCTAAGAGAAAGGTGATGATGACAGTGGCAGACTATGGAAGAAGTGCATGGCAAATTGTGAAAAATCATTGAAAATAAAAATAAAAAACAAAAATGGTTGAGAAAATTATGGAAATAAGACTCAAAAAAGGCTAACTAAGTCTGCATAGAGATAAAGAGAGGTGGGTGATGAGAGTGTCAAGGCAAAGGCTAGTAAACCTCGTCAAATTTCATCTTATATTTCTGAAATAAAAATTCCTCAAAGAAGATAGAAAAAAGATATAAATTTAAAATTGAATTGAAATTGTGTGAATCTCATAAATTTCTGTCTTATTTCTGATTTTAAAGTTTATATTGCAAGAATATAATAGAATTTCTCGAAATCCATTTATCTAATAAGCAAAACTCATCTATATTTTCTTAATTTTGCTTAAGGTTTTCTATGAGCGGCGTGCTGATGTGGCCACTTTTGTGTCTTTTCTTTTCCTGTTTGTAATAAAACACCCAAATGCCCAAAGGGCCTCGAGGTGAATAGATTAGAAAAGAGGTATTAATTAATCAGGAAAAGGCTTAAGAAAATTTCAATATTAATTAAAAATTAGAAGAAGGAGAAGCTAGAAAAAGGCTCGTGAGCGGCAAAGGAGATGTCTTCTCAACTTTATAAAACCCCACAACTAACATGATTGATTCACTGATTGACTTTCAGCTTATGCATGCAGTACATGCTTGTAGTCTAGCTATTATATATCCTGCACAGTTTACATAATCTTGGTTTCCATTAATTGCACCACAAATTTATTATAAATCTCTCTTTAGTGTGCTATAATTTGTTATATAATTTTAACCTTGTCATTTCTTTAATCTTATCTAAGATGATATCTATATATGGACACTAATATATACAATAATTCGTATACAGGGCATCAAAGTATAGTTTATTTCGTTTGGATATATGAGGTAGATACTTTCTTTCAAATTTCAATTATATATTCCAAGAATTTAAAATGAAATAATTGTTTTCTATTACCTTCTAGAGGGTTTTATTTCCCTTTCTGTCCCTCTATATCTTTTGGTATTATTCTCTTACTTCCTGGTGTGTAGTGAAAGTGCTCAGCCAAATCCCACCAATTAGAATTTGCGAATTCTCTCTTCTTTCCCTCTTTTCTACTTCTCTTTATTCCAAACCAACTCTAATGCCACGGAAGGATTGCACAATTTGTCCACTAGAATCAGCACATTTTTGTTTGACTTCCCTGGACTTTGTGGTCTAAACATGGGTATTCATCCGTGGGCTACTAAGCAGCCATGCAAGCCATTCCATAAATCTTATAGGTGTCTAGAAAATAAGGCCCATCACAATTATTTGCGACTATAGACAGCCGTTTCAATGTCGCTCTATATTTAGATTCTCCTTGTCCTTTGAAATTCTATGTGGGTTCTTTTGAATTTAATTAGTTGTCTAGAATATATATTTATTAGCTATTAGATTCTTCTGTTGCTTTAATTTAGTTTCTTTGTGGGAGATGATGAGTGCTTTACACTTTCTGCTGATCGAAAGGCCACTAAGATCAATTCCAGGATAGAGAAAGCTAGGCAAGCATAATAAAGACATTACAATGGACTCGCCCCTGCTGAAGTTAGATATCATCTTCAAATATTGCTCAAGCTAACGAGGCTTTATATAGGCTTGGATGACTAGGTGTTACAAGTTAGACCTTGTGAATCAATTTAATAGATAACCATGGTTGGTTTAGAATAAAACTAGATATAAAAATTAAGCATGAAAAAGAGGTTCTGTTACATAGATTTTAAAGCAAATGTAGTTATTTGAAAGTAAATACATTTGTGTATTATTTTTTTCTAATTTTTTTTATTTTAGGGAAATTTTTTATCTTTTTGGCATCAATCACTTATTTAATAAGAGTAGAAAAGTACATAATTATGATTCTTATATTTTTATATTGGTTTAATTACAAATTTGATCCCCAATATATAAATTATTCGTATTTAATCCCTTTAAATAAAATATTTTTATTTTAATCCTCTTAATATACAAATTGGATTACATTAGGTCAAAATTGGTAACTTTAGTTAAATTTAAGATAAAAAGTCTTAATTGACATACAAATTTTCAACTGAGTTTCAAGCTAGTAATTATTGGGGGAGAAAAATTAGTACAATTCACTTCATTATGTTAGAATATGTGCAAATTACATAACTTATTTGAGGTGAGAAAACACCTTCATTTGACAATTAGTATCACATAATTAATTAATTTTCCTCTCAATTATTATCAATTTAAAACCTTGTTATTCTAGGTGTTAATTAGGATTGTTGGCCTTCAATTTAATTAAAGTTACTAATATAAATAAGATGTGATTTAGTTTGTATATTAGAGGGATCAAAATAAAATATTATATTTTAGGAGGACTAAATGTGATTGATTTATATATTAAAGAGATTAAAATTATAATTAAGCTTTTTATCTTCGTGTTCATATATGAGATGTCGCTTAGATTTCATCCAGAGTTATAAGAAAAACCCTTATGTCAATTTATAAAAACAATATTTACTCTTGTCAATAGAACTTTTATTTATAATCTTCTTCAGGGAAACGTGTCCAACGACTTAGGTAAGTATCGTGACATGAACTAGGAATCAAAATGTAGTGATTTGGTATTTCTTTTTACACATTTAAAATTATGTAATGAGATATATATTAATAAAATAGAATTATTCCTCTTTATTCAATTATTCATATCTGTTATGCACTAGAAATTATTTATATGAGACGTTCTTGAGACTCAATATACACCGCTACTTCTACTACATGCTTATTGCTTTTAGACATGTTATGCATATATAATATTCCTTTAAACAACTGATGAAATTTATATTGCCACATAGTATTTATTTAAATATAACTTGAGTTTATTAAAAAATTAATAAATTAGTTAGAAAAATATGTGTTGCACGTCCGGCTAGAAGAACCATCCGCCATCATCCCAAGGATGATTATCAAAAAGCCACTAAGAGATGGTTAAGTCCCACAAACGACCACCGCATAAACAAGAGATTGCTTAGAAGATTCTAAATTGAGGACTTTTTGTCATTGCCTCGGTTGGATTATATCACATTGTTAGTTTGATCAGTGAGTTAAGCAATCGTTAATTGCTGGACTTGCTAGACTTATCACATTGTTAGTTGGATTATATAAGACGTGGAAAATCTTCAATATAACGATTATCGCCCAATGTTGGAGTATCCTTAGGAGAAGATGAGCTCATTTTGAAGCATGAACGGTTAGAATATCAATATGAAGGTAGCTATTCCTCTAGTTAAAGTTATTGAAATACATGATAGACTTTGACTCCTTCAAAATATTGAATACATCTTAGAGCATAGAATGTTGAATGAAGGAATGTCAATTTTTTTCATCAATTGTCTTTTAAACTATGCCTTCTATTTTATAAGAGTCATGTCCACTGCAGAATAAGTCAAGAATGTACCACAACTTGACCCGTGGACCATTAGGTTTCCAAAGTTGATCTTCTTGGCTAATATTCTTCCCCAAAATCTTGTGGAAAGTTGATTAATTTGTATGAAGATGTTATTACGTGGTTGTAAATTATGATAGGATGATCATTTGACTAATTGCACGGTGAGGTGCGTATTTGTGATGAGGGCGCCTAACTTTTATCGTCTTATGTTGAAAATTAATGTGTGGCATGTTTGATATACACACGCTGCTTGATGCAAGATTTTTCCCTTTTACTTTTAAAATTCCTTTTGAGTTCAAGAAATAGTAATAATAATAATAATAATAATAATAATAATAATAATGGGAACATTCTGATAATAACATCACTATTATAGATTTTACTCATTTGCATCCTCGCCAACTCTTTTGGGTGGTTCCAGGTAACATGTAATTAATCAGCAAACAAATGAAGGTGACGGTGCTGATGGACTGTTGGAAGATGCTATAGTCAATAAGCAGCAGAGCAAAGTGTTCAACAAATGAGAGTGTGTTCTAAGGGTGGTAGTTGAGCCAATAACTTAATTGATTGCTCCACTTAATTCAACTCAATAATTATTTGACTCTGATTAATATTTGTAACTCTTTTCTATATCCAACCTCAAAAAATAATTAATTCATTTAATCATATGACTTAATTTTTTTCTTACTCGACTTATTTGATCAACAAAGGATTCAATTATAATTTTTTTTTACTTATCAATATAATATAATATATAATTAAATTTTAATTTATTTTTATTATTTTAAATATAAAATATTATATTTGTAATTATACTAAAAATTATAATTTTTCAAAAAAATATTTTACTATTGTTTAATTAACTCTTCTTATCAAATTTAATTAAATCAAATTCCATCAAACTAAGTTTTAAACTTATTAAATTTCACAATATTGTTTAATTATCGTTGAGCCAAATTGAGTTGAATTTTATGCTTTATAGTATTTTGTTGAGTCAAACTCAAGCATCTTTCTATATTAATCAAACTAATTATGTTTAAATAATTAACATCAAAATTTGACCTAACTCAGCTCGATTCTTTTCTTAGTGTGTTCTTGTTGAGTGTTTGGTGCAAACTTGATTTATTTATAAGAAGAGGCGAGGGCATTTGATCATTGGATGGAGAATGACGATTGCAAACCATTGGTATGATGCCTATAATATAAAGTGATCGCGTATAAAGTAATCGTGCGACACTAACGGGCATGAATGATCGGCAAATAGGATGATCGTGATTGTTTAGTATAGATGTCAACACAAGAGGATGGAATACGATTCCACACAAGAGTGTCGAAGCTAGTCGTCCAGTTAGGATTGCCGACATGTCACACTCTGTCATTGGGGCTTGGTTGAATAATGCTTAGGATTGTCAATAAATCAAGATACTTGTGAGTAGTTTGAGTTTGACTTATAAAAAA
>JANHAO010001562.1:0-32318 GCA_026873985.1 Saraca asoca
TTGTAAAAAAAAAAGAGGGTTTAGTATTAGCATTTTTTGCGTGAAATTTGTTAGACTATGAGGGGGGGGGGGGGGGGGCCCCCCCCCCCCCCCCCCCCAAACAAACGCACACATATTCTGTGTTTGGATAACAAATCTGTGTATCTTCAAGTACTTGACACCAGCATAGAAAACCACATGCTTTTTGCACCAACAAATATATAGCCTAAAAAAGTTGTCTGCTTTTACTGTGATGTGGACTTAAATTGACTGCAAGGTGGGTCTTTCTGTTGTTATTTGGGTCATTCTCTTAAGGCATATTGCAATAGTTGCTGTTCATTTATCTTAATATCCTTTGAACTCTGTGATATGCTTGATACAGTTCAACTATTGAATTTTTTGCAGGCTTGAATTGTAATTCTTTTGCTTTATTTGGTCCTTGGATGGTGTGCTTTTTTTTACTTTTTTTTTTCTTCCTTTCTAAATGTTGAACTCATTCTTAATAGATATTGGTTCATTTGAGTATTTAAATGTTTATGCTGTATGAATGTGGTACAGACAACTGGCTTTTGTAGGTTCCTAGAAATCGCTATTGGGGATTGCATCCTCCACCAGCCCCGCTTGAAGATGTAGTAGACGATGGTTTGATGAGAATCCAAAGAGCTTCATTCCTGAGGAAAGCAGGTGTGGAAACAATTGTAGATAATGAGCTTTTTCTGAATCCACCAAATAGAGCTGATCTGTTGGAGTCAGCAATCAAGAGTATTAGCAGGTTTACATTCCTTGATATTGTTACTTGTTTTCCCCTTTCGTGTCATATTTGTATTTGACTCTTGACATTGTTAGACACACGCCTATAAATGCTACCACAAACCTACCAGTGTTGTCAATGGCAGCCACCATGGCAGAATGGCATGGCCGAAATCAACCAAAACTCCATCAAAACAGCATGGTCTGGCGGGAATTCAATGGCTGCTGCCATGGCCGCCATCGAGAATGGCAGATGGTGGCTGCCATTGAATTCCTAGCATCCTAAAGGTCACTTCTTGAAATTAGAATCAATGGGCTGCTCTCAATTAAGGGTAAATAGGTATTTAAACACACTTCAGCCCCAAAAATTACAATGATCACAAATAGTATATTGAATTATCTCAATCCTAATGCACAATAGGGCTTTTCTCTAAATCTTCTAGCTCTGTCGCCTCTTCCCTCTCTCCAATGTTACTATCAACTGTTCTTTATTTAAGTGTTTTTTTTTTTTTTTAGTTCTTCTCTACTACTTCATGCCTCCTTTCTCTCCAATTTGAGACATTGCATGTTTCTAGTTTCTGAAAGTTTGAAACTATTTTATGTTGTTTTGCTCACCAACTTCCTTTTTTAAATATTTCTGTGTGTGCCTTTGTACAACTGTTAAAATATTTTTGTGATTTTAACTTTATTATGCTTGAAATCCTTTTTGTTCACTTTCTATGATTGTGTTGCTATTATAATTGCATATGTTATAACATAGCTACCGTTCATCAGTATGCTGCCATCTGCCATAGATTTATGGCGGATTTTTGGCTTGCCGCCATTTGCCATTGACAACACTGACACCTATCCTCAATTGTTTCTTGTGGCACATAAATAAATGTCTGGGTAGGAGGGGAGACATACCTTCCAAATATAGAGGTTTTGATATAGTACCACAATGGTATTGTCAATTAAAGATCCATAAGGAGGGTTTCTCATATCAGTCAATATACGGCTTGGGATTGATAGTATTATCAATGATTTGTTGGATTCAGCAATCAAGAGTATTAGCTGGTTCACATGCTTTGATGTTACTGGTTTTTATTTGTGTCATATTTGTTGTTGACTCTGACATTGTGAGAGTCTACCCTCAACTTTTCCTTCTGGCACATGAAAAATAAATGTTCTGGTAGGAGGAGAGAAATATCGGAATAATTAGGTTCCAGCATAGTAGCATTTATTAATTAAAGATCCTTTAGGAGGTAGGGCTGAGCAGAATTCCACAAATTGTCAATAACTGCCTGAAATTAACAAAAAATTATCAGTTAAATGTGGATCCATTTTATCAATGGTTAAATGCAAATGAAATTATTTAGAAAAACGGTTGAGCAGGTAATATGGTTCAAAAACACTTATCCATTCATAACCTAACCAAATTCAATTTTTGTGGTATATAACATAGCATGCCAGTTTTGTGGCAAATGGATAATACATGAATGCATGCTTCTTTCTTTCTTTCTTTTTTCTTTTTTGGGTATATATTTCAATGATATAGGATGATATAGTGGGTTTTGAGAGAATATTTTAGCAGGTTCATGAATTATCTTATGACTAAATTCTAACTTAATATGTATTTAATGACTAATGCACTCTGCTGCAGCAGTATAATATAAAATTTTGTGTACTAGAATAATTGTTCCTATATATGCAGGTTTATTCACTGTATGCATATGATAAAGTAGACTTAAAAAACAAGGCTTAATGAATTTTTTATTAAATTGAGCTATTTATGTATGCAACAAATGCATTGGTTTAAAATTGGGCATGTAACAATAACAAACCGTTGGTACCTGCATTAATTCGCATTAACCCTATAGAACAATTGAATTTGGTTTAAGTATGTTCAGGCAGCCATTTGGTTGTGGGCGGATTAGACAAAGGTCCTTATCTACTATTACCGATCCGCAATCAGCCCAGCCCTGTTAGGAGTTTTTCTCATCATTGGCTTGGCATTGATAGTATCAAGCAGCTTTTGTTAATGAATGTCCTTTGTTCAGGTATTTGGAGGCCTCTCGAGAAAAAGACTTGGCACCATCAGTGAGGGAGGGAGTGGACACTCTCTTAATGTACCTCTATAGAGCTCTAAATCGTATTAATGATATGGAGAGGTTGGCATCTTCTACGAATTGGTGTGTTGTGGTATGTGTAGATTATTAATGTTTTGTGTTTATATCGGTCAATTTATGTAAGGGAAAAATACATGTTACCACCCCCTTAAAGTTTTATCAAGTAACACAATTAATACATAAACTTTAAAATGCTACATTTTACCCCTCAATGTTTGGATTACACTGAAACTATTACCTTTTGTTAAATCCCAATGGTTCTACCTCACATGACACTCATTTGCCTGCCAAATTGGCATTTCTTCCTTTGTACCTTCACCAGTTTAGAGTCATTGTAAATGGGCTGGAGCTTGAAGGAAGTTAAGAATCAATCAAAGTAAATTATTTAACTAACATCACAGAAAGCACAAACTAGATCTTCGAGATTAATAATTGATGTTCTTAATAATTAGTTCTGTAGGAAGCTCAGCAATTGTGTTTTAGCACTGTTCAGAGAGATTATAGTGAAGAACCATCACTGAAGTGAACAGACAGAACTCTAGGAGCATGCTTGCAATGCACTCACCGTTCATACCAACATTTCAACAAGAAGATATATGACTAATAATTTAGGGCTGTCTTGGATACATGTAATGGGGTACCACTGTGCACTGACAATATATAAATTTCATTGTATGCAATACTTTATTATTTATAAACACAGTAGTAATTTAATAAATTAAGAATTTGGTGCTTCGAACTTAATTATGTTGGCTTTTGTGTTTTGTTAAATGGTGGATTTATTATCACCAAGAATCACTATGAAAGCTATTATTGGAATTAGACAGTAATGGCACCATGAGTCAGCATAAATCTTAATGGTGATACTCATGTATTATTGTATTTAGTAGGATAACTTTGCTTTGGTTATTCACAAAGTCTTCTCTGTTGCCAAAACCAAAACAACCTCTAAGGAGTGTGCAAGAAACAGAGGAGGAAACCTAGATTTAGAGGCCATGTGAACGTCCTTTGAGGTGGAGCTGTTAGATTTAATAATAAAATTATCCTTTTTAGGGTGATCCAAACATCAAGGGGTAAAGTGTATCTTTTTTAAAGTTGTGTTTCAATCATATTACTCAATGAAGATTTAGTTTGTGTTTATGTGATGTTAGTTGGATAATGTTCTTTGATTGGTTCATAATTTCCTTTAAACTCCAGCTCATTTACAAAGACTCTTTAAAATGACGAAGAAACAAAGGAAGAAATCCCAATTTGGAGGACATGTGAGTGTCGTAGCACTGTTGGATTTAACAGAAAAGTTAACAATTTCAGTGTAATCTAAAGATTAAGGGGTTAAAGTGTAGCATTTAAGAGTTTATGTGTCGATTAAACTTTAAGGTTGCATATGTATTTTTCCCTTTATGTAATCTGTTTATTTCTTTTCTTTAAAAAATTTTAGCACATCAATTTTAAATCTAGGCAATAAAGCATGTAGTGAATGGAATGGTTCCTATTATAGTAATTCATTTGGATATGTTGATTTGATTTTTATGATATCTCAAGGGTGATTTTAAGAGTGCTAATTTTTGCCTGTCCATGTATTACAATTTTAAGAAACATGGGTGAAATGAAGCTAACAATCAAGGTTTTGAATTGTGGTCTACAACTGCAATGTTGCAGACGGATTGCGGTTGCGGATTGCTCCGCAACCACAATTTTCCATAATTTTTCTTTGCAACATCTGCATTTTTCTGCAATTTTGCTAATTGCAGCATAAACACGACTGCAACCCAATTTAGAACCATGCTAATAATTAATTTATATTCTGTTGTTATTATAGATTAGTCCTGGTTTAAAATTTTGGCACCTATTCAAGTCATATGTTGTTACCCATTATTGGAAAAGGATCAAATTACTGAGCATTTGTCTGATGGGAGGAAGAAGAATTTTTGCAATATCCCAAAATCTTGGCCCCTCCCCAGATAATGATACTTTCTCATACGTGTGTTCCCAACAGTTGGAGCTAAATATTTGGCAGCCTCTTGTCGAGTTAGTGACATCATAAATGAATGTCTCTGCAATTTTTTTTTGTTTAATGCAGAATATTTTGGGGAGTCAAGAAAATTCTGTGTTTGGAAATATCTTTTCAAGTGTTGTGCTTAATATCTGCAATCCTGGTATAAAAATGCATTGCACAACAGAAAGGCAATTGTCAGGGGTTGATTTTAAGTTTAATCTATTTGTGGACCATGCAGGAGGAGTTGGAACATATTTTAGAGGAGTCTGGACATTTACGAACACTGGCCTTCTTGTATGCAAGTAAAGGACTGAGCTCAAAGGCTGTGGCCATTTGGCGCATCCTAGCAAGAAATTACTCTTCAGGCCTTTGGAAGGACCATACCTTGGAGAACTCTGCACAGGATAGTGGAGATAATGTTATTTCTGGCAAGGAAATTGCTGCGGATGAAGCAACAAAGATTCTTGAGGAGTCATCTGACCAAGATTTAATTCTGCAACATCTTGGATGGGTATGCATGATTTCTTGAAATCTAATGATGTTTAGTAAAGTAGAATGTGTTCAACTCCATAATTTTAAAGGATGACTATTTAATTCCTTTTGGCTCTTCATTTCAGATTGCTGATATCAGCCAGGTACTTGCAGTTAAAGTTTTAACATCAGACAAACGAGAGGTCCAGCCTTTGCCAGGTTGGCCTTGAGTTCCTTGTACATGTGTTGTTGGTTTCTATAATTGTTACTTTTTAAGTTGTTTTTTCCTTCCCTTCATTTTAATGTGGGGGATGACTCTCGTTTCCACTTTTGGGAGGATCCTTGGTTGGGAGAGATTGCTTTTTTGGACTGGTTTCCATGTCTTTATTGTTTATTTTCTTTACATAATGCTGTTATTTCTATGTTTATCCATCAAGAAGGTTCTAATTTTTCTTGGAAGTTTCACTTTATGAGAAATTTGAATGGTAGAGATTTCTGATTTAATTGTTTGGATGTCCTTGCTTGGTTTTACCTTTTCTTTTGTTTTAGATAGGTGCACTATTTCTTTAGATTCCCCCAGGCCTTACACTTGTAAATCCTTCTTTGATTGTTTGGTTAAAAATCCTTCTTATCAAGTTATCCCTTTGACTATCTCTTTCTGGAAAATTAAGGTTCCTTCCAAAGTTGAAGTTTTTGTTTGGATTGCTGTTCTTAATAGGATTAATACTAATGATATGCTTCAGGTGCGGGGGCCTCATAAGGCTTTATCTCCAAACATGTGTGTGATGTGCCGTAAAAGTTCAGAGACTAGTAATCATTCGTCTCTTCATTGTGTTTTGGCTGTTATTCTTGTTATTTGATATCTGTTAGGTTTGTCTGAGTAATTTGGGAAGCTTCTTGTCCACTAATTTCAGAAGTTTTGGAAGTAATATTGCCAAGGGGGCTGCTTTGGATTGGGCTTGTTTTGCTGTCACAGGGGGCATTTGGAAAGAAATGCTAGAATTTTTAGAAATCAAGCCCCGACTGATTTCTATTGTGGGATAGGATTTTGTTTGTAGCATCTCTTTGGTTAAAAGCTAATGGTTACTTCAGAGGGTTGGCTCTCTCTGATTTGCATAGGAATTGGGCAGCATCTTTGTCTTGATAGATATTTTTCCTTTTTGAGGATTCCTTGTCCCCTACTTCTGTTCTCTGTTTCTATTCTATAAAAGTATCTTTTTCAACAAAAAAAATAAAAAAATAAAAAGAAGTTACTCTTTCAGTTCTTTTTTCTTAATTACGCCTGTTACCTGATGAATTCACTGCTTTCGTAGTTTGTAGTAATGAATGGAATTTAGTGTACTTTTTGTTAGGTAAATAAAAAGCCTTTCTAGGTCTTCTCTTGATAGCTTGTCCTTTTGAAGTAGTTGGTTTGCTCAGCGCCTAATCTTTTCTATCTCCCTCTCTTAATTAAGTTAAATATCAGCACAAAGTAACAGTGGACTTGTGTTTTTTAATGGTTAAAGCCAAAGTGCTTTCACATGAAGTGTGTTCAATATGCAAATCAAACCATTCTTGGGTTTTTTTTTTTTTTAATTATTATTATTATTATTATTATTTTATCTTAAAGTTCAAACTTTTGGGTTTGTTAATTCTTTGACATTGTTAGAGTTTGCCTAGTTCGAGATTAGACTTCTAGTTGCCATTGTCAATTTGCATGATGCTGTGTTTTCAATTACACCATAGATGGCTCCCACATTGAAGTTTTCTGCAGGGCTTGATGGTGTGTGTGATCAGAAACAGTTTTGTGTAATTTTAGTTTTCACAAGATTACATACTTGCATTCAACGGAAGGAACTACATAAGATAGTTATGGTACTAGGCCCTAGGATTATTATGAATTTTCAATTCTTGTTTTATAATTAAATAAATGTCTGTCTATAACTTACCTAGAAGTATAACAAGACATTATCCCTTTGCCTGCATTGATGGTTAGGATTGCATAGACTGCCATCACTAGAACTTTAAGACTTATTTTGTGTAATTTATACATGTTCTGCTAAAGGGTTGCTTTATATCATAGTATTTGACGTGTGTTGATTGTCGTTGATTATGCATTTTGTATTTGTAATCATTACTGATATGTTATTTGATTGCTTATTGCAGATGAAGTTATTGCTGCTATTGATCCACAGAAGGTAGAAATTTTTCAAAGGTATATCCTCGTGTTGTACATTGTCAGTATCATACTTATTCACGGTGCATGGCACATGATGACAATAGGGAATTCTGGAGCCATGGCACGATGCGTGCCATAGTGCAAGACGCAAGTTTTTTAAAATTTTTATAATATATTCATTAACAATAAGAAACATAAAAGAACAAATATATGTGAAAAAATACAGCTAAAAATTTAATATTATGCAACATGAGAATCATTCAAATCCACACATGTCAAGCATAAAACATAATATCAAAATCCTAAATGATAGAAAGACAACAAATAAATCTGGAAACATCTAAAGGTCATCCCCCTCCTCCTCTTTCTCTTCACTAAAGGTGATATCAGCATTAACATTATTACCGCTTTGCAATCCTTCAATGTCTTCTTCCTCTTTAGTTTCATCAGAACCAACCTCTTCTTCATCCCATTCATCCACTTCATTAACAATAGATTGTTGCTTCTACTTTGTCATTGTAGGCCCTGAGCTTAAAGCTTGAGAGCTTCTGTGTTCTGCTTCTGTACTTCTGCGTTTCTGGCTTTTATTTTTCAAATACAGTCTGTGTTGCTGTGTTGTTTGTCAAAGAAAGACTTATATTTTGCTGTGTTATTTGTGTGATGCTGTGTTGCTGCGTTTCTGGCTTTTATTTTTTGAAGACTGCTTTGTGCTGTGCTTTGATCTGTGTTGTTTGTTGAAGAAAGACTTATATTTTAGGATAACCAGCAAATTGGTTGGGTCTAAGGCTGGGCTGGGTCAAATATTTTTGGATTGGGCTGGGTCAGATATTAGCCCATAAAAGCAGTCTTCTTAATAAAACTTCAGGTGCATTTGGCATGTGTTGTGCGCCTTCTGCCAAGGTGCAATTGGTGAGCACCATGGTGTGCCATTGGAAAAGCACCATGCCTTGACTGTTGTGAGGCACAGCAGGTTATGATGATGGGCCATGTGCCATGGCTTGCGCTGTAGCGCGCCATTTACAACTATGGTTAGTATTCCATTTCTTTCAAATGGATAATAGGCAGCATCTAAGGATTTTGTTTAGCTGTTAACTCTTTCTCTATTGTTATTTATATTTAATTGTCTGAGCTTATATCAAATTTAGGAGCTCTTAATCATAATTGTAGTTGTTCAACTGAAACAAGATATAAAAAAGCCTGTTTCTTTTCTGCTTCACCCTTGCTTAAAAACAAGATATAAAAAAGCCTGTTTCTTTTCTGCTTCACCCTTGCTTAGTTAATTAAGTGACTGACAACTTGTTAGTGGATACTACTTTCCTCTTTTTTTTTTTTTTCCGGATAGAACAAGAAAATATTATTAAAAGAGAGTACATGAAAAGAGGATGAGCAATCCTCAAAAGAAAGAAAAACCTTTAGAGACTAAAAGATACATGAGAAAAAACAGAACCACCAATCAAATTTCTAGAACGGATTCCCAATCTCTTTGCAAATCAGTCAAACTAATCCCTTGGAAAAATCCATGAGCCTTAAGCTAAAGCGAAGAAACAAACATAATCTTATCCCACACCAAGAATATAGGCTGATATTGCTGCTTAAAAATTCTAGCATTCCTTTCTAATCATATGCACCATAAAGCAACAAGTCTTGCAACTTCACAAAGTGCACTCTTTTCCTTGTTATTACCAAAAGCACAATATCTATTTTAAAGGAATATATCCAAAGTAGCAGGACAAACCCATGAGACTTCAAACAAAGAGAAAAGCTTATTCCATAAATAGCAAGCTATCTCACAGTGCAAAAACATATGACTATTAGTCTCTGAACTTTTAGACCACAGCATACACATAATGGGGACAAAGCTTTATGTAGTCTGCACACCTGGGATATGATTGCATAATATCTAAAGCAAGTGCATATATTTTTTTTTATCAAGAGATTAAGCCTTGTTAGTTATTAATAAATTTTTATTTTTAACTTATTAATTATAAATGCCTTAATTATTTTCGTTCTGAAACAACACAACATTTGCCATCTGCAGTACTGTTTGATCACTCATACTAAACTTTTCGCCTTTTTCCATTTCTATGCTATCAAAGGCTACCTCTTCCCCTCAAGGTTGAATATTTTTTTCCTAATTATTGTCACCTCGAAATATAGAGATATCTTAGGTTTGGGAATGACTTATTAGCTAAAATCTCCATCATCATACACCAAATATTCCCTTTTATTTTGAAAAGGTAAAAGTAATGCTAACAATTTAATGAAATTAGAATTCTTTGGTTACTTAGTAGGACTATGGTGTTTTTGGCTGTTACCGATGAAGAGTGAGTTAATGGATCTATTATTTTTACATGTTGTTTACTAGTCTCCATGTATGAATTGTATTATCTTGCTTTAGACCACTCTTTTACCTTCTGTTTCCTTCTTCTTTTCACAACTTATGCAAGAAACTTGCTGGCAACGAACTTTGATTTTGCATTCATGTCATCACTTAAGTCCTTGTCTTAAATCTCTAGCCTATTTTTATGTAGAACTGTAACTTCGAAACAATCACACTGTTTAAGGTGTTTTTCCGAATTCCTGATTAATGTTTATATTTCTGTCTTAAATCTTCTATTCTCTACTATGTGAATATAATATTGGGGCAAGTCAACTAGTTACATGTTGGCATGCTTGAAAGTGATAGGCATAAAAATTATGGGTTGCACATGTATTCGCATTACTTTAGTCTTCCTTGGGATCAAATTTAATTCTTAACTTTGTATTCCAAATTTTATAGGCTACCCAGATAAGTTATGTAAACAAATGATATCACAACTTTTTACATTGAGAGATCCATCTTTATTGTTTCTCAGTAGCTTTTAGTTTCTTCCAGTTGCTATAGACATTGCTTGTTAATTATTATGATATCTCACTGGCTTCATTATTATTCTAGGTATCTCCAGTGGTTGATTGAAGACCAGGATTGTAATGATACTCAATTCCACACATTGTATGCCCTTTCACTGGCCAAATCAGCAATTGAAGCCTTTGAGTCTGAAAATCCTGCTACTGGAAATATAGAGACTGAGACTTTGGCTACTATGAGTAGCTCAATCTTTCAAATCCCTGTAAGAGAAAGATTGCAGATATTTTTGCAATCCTCTGACTTGTATGATGCAGAAGAAGTTCTTGACTTGATTGAAGTATCAGAATTATGGTTAGAAAAGGTTGTATTATATAAACTGTCTTGTCTTGGATTCCAGCTTTCTGAATTTGTTGAATTTCCTTTTAATTGGTTCTTCTTGGCCATAGACACTATATTGTTTCTCTCTTTGTTTTGTCCCTATTTAGCCATGCATAGGATGGAGATTAACTTGCCTTAGTGCAAATGATGCATAGCACGTTTAACTTTTTATGTGACTTTGGCTTGCTAACAGGCTATTCTGTACAGAAGACTGGGGCAAGAGACTTTAGTTCTCAAAATTTTGGCTTTGTAAGTTTCTAATAGTTACTTTAATGTGCCACATGCTTTCACATAATTGTCATTAACTTGCTGTGGATTCCCTCAAATATGCATGAATTTCTTCCTCCTCGTATTTTTGTGGGACTTTTGGATACGGTATTTTGCATCCATTTTTACTTTTGCAGTAGTTGATACATGCTAAGCTTGACCATTGTTTTTTAAAAGACCATGCAAGTTATATGCCAGCGGTATTTTTGTGGGTTTATGTGTGCTGGGATATGGGATTGCCGATGTAGGGAAATTTTGTATCCTGGTTAGGTGATATTATTATTGTTGTTTTTTGTGAGCATACTGGTGCATATACTCATATCACATCATGATTGGCTTTAAACTTATGCTAAGGTTCCATTGTAGGATAATTTTTTAAGGATAGCATTGCAGATGCCATATTCTATGGAAAATATTCAAGTTTTTTTTCTGAATATATCTTAGGTGGAAGATGTCCACACATTTTGCTATTAATTCATACAATTAAAGATCACATCTGTTTAAATCATGATGTGCTGTTTAAATCATGCCATGCACATGTATACCAACCTTTACAATTTATTTATGCAAGTCTTTACGTATATTTTAAAGACATGCACTAGAGTTATTACTTCACTTTTTCTTGAAAATGACTTACAAACATGATTGATCTTAAACCAGTAATTCTGTATTAACAACCAATGTGTCTTGTTTCTCAGGAAACTAGAAGACAGTGAAGCTGCTGAACAGTACTGTGCTGAGATTGGCAGAGCTGATGCATACATGGAGTTTGTCTTCCATTAACCTTTTAATGCTTTATGTATGTGCAAGTGAGGTTATTAAAAACCCCTCTTAAAATGCTCTCTTTTTCTTGTTTATTGCTGTAATAATCTTAGGTTGCTTGATATGTATTTGGATCCACAAGATGGCAAGGAGCCCATGTTCACTGCTGCTGTTCGCCTTCTCCACAATCATGGAGAATCACTGGACCCATTGCAAGTTTTAGAGGTATTTATTACTAAGGGCATTTTTTATTCCCTTAAATATTGAAGCACATTATTGTTTTTCAATGCCATGTCTCCTTAATGATTCTTGTGCAAAAATGGGATATTTGGCAACCTGCAGAAACTATCGCCAGATATGCCTCTTCAACTTGCTTCTGAGACTATATTACGAATGTTAAGGGCCCGGGTCCATCATCATCGTCAGGGACAGGTAATATTATGTTTTTCTCTTTGTTCAAAGGTTTTTCTTTTGAGATTTTGATACCCTAAAATATCTTTCCTTCATAACAAATCATTGGTCTTGGTCTTGTCCTTTATAATTAATTGCATTAAATAGTCTTACAGATTGCCATTTTACTTGTCTAAAGTGCATTGCAAGATGGACTTTATAGGGTAAAGTGGATAATCACAACTGTTGATGAAAAAATTAAGGGTTTAGAGTTTAATAAATAACAAATAACTAAAAAAAAAACTTCTAATTTGTAATTATTCACTCATTTGATTTTCTTGTCAACAACTGTGATGACATACTTTACCCTCTAAAGTGCATCTTGCATTTTAGAGGATTCCAATCCGATTGATGCCCAAATTATTCGACAGGGAGTTTTATTTTGCTATACAATGGTTCTAATGCCAGAGGGCCGTTCTGAAATTATTTTTATTTGGATTGTTAGAAAAAGTGAGGTGGAGGAGATCTTGACAGCTATGCTGGTTGTTATAGTTATCATGTTGTCACTATCATATTGTGAATTATGACATCCTACTAATGATAAATATGATCTTATAGTCTTTACAGTATCTCCGGTTTATGTGAGAGTTCTCTATGGAATTTCAAATAAACTTAAGAGGCATGTTATCAATGATGTCTTGAATCATTATCCATCTGTTATCAATCTATATTATATTCACTTAGCAGCGATGGTCATCTTTCTTTCAGCTTGCTAATATATGACATTTACTCATTAACAGCCTTGTGTTATTTACTTTCGTAATGAACAAAAATTTGAGATATGGTTGTTTTATTGACCATAGTTTCTTTCAGATTGTGCACAACTTATCTCGTGCTGTAGACATTGATGCAAGATTGTCAAGACTTGAGGAAAGATCAAGGCATGTGCAGATCAATGATGAGAGTCTCTGTGATTCCTGTCTTGCACGCCTTGGTACTAAGCTATTTGCAATGTACCCTGATGATACCATTGTATGTTATAAGGTTGGTGCTATTTATCTTCTTTAAGTAGCTGTTTTCTTAAGTGTAATTTGAACTCTTTGATGTGCTTGTGTTTGCAACAAAGAATATTTCACTTGGAACTTCCCCCTAAGTAGCCATAGAATGTTTTTGGGGGTAAAATTACAAATCTGGTCCCCTTAGGTTCGATCCTGTTGTTGATTTGTTACTAAACTTTAAAGTTGATCATTTAAATCCATAAAATGATTTTCCTATAAACCACTTCTTCCATTTGAATCACACTCCAAGATGAAGAAAGTTCACGTCATTCAACTTTCTAAACCTACAAGAGTAATTTCCAAAACTTCAAAATGTTGATATGCAGTGAATGAGATCTTTCTTGCTTCCTGAATGCTTATTTTCTTCAATATTAGTAGGTTCTCATCTTAATTTTTCTGGATTTTATCACACTATTATCAATAAACACAATGGAATATTTATCATAAAGATAAAAAATTATGGACTTCTGTAATTTTTTGTAGAGTACAAGATTAGCTATTCATGTTGACCAAAATTGTGTCAAGTCCCATCTGATGGTTCTGTACGAATTCTAGAACGGTGTGTATCCACTCTGTCTAGCACTGTTTTAAGATCTGGGTTGCTCTAATTGTTCTTGAAACCCACTGCAGTGTTATCGCCGTCAAGGTGAGTCATTATCTGTCTCAGGCCGCAATTTCAAGGAAGACATCATAATTAAACCAGGTTGGCTTGTGAGTCGCTGATCTGGAAACTTGGAAAGATGCTGCTATTCCATCAGTAGAATTCAAGGAATTCCTATTATTCCTAGCAAAGCCAAAGTCAAAAGAAAATTGACAAAGAGGAAATGTGTTGATGGAGATCAGTTTATGTTACAGGTAACTTGTATTTAGAGCATCGGCTTCTAACCTCCCTGCTTTAATAACTTGCACCTCGTATAGTTAACTTAGCATGACACTTACTGTAAGTAAATCTCTGTTGAGTTTTCCATTATTCTTGTTCCTGTTTCCCATTCCGGCTAAATGCATTGTAAATCTGTGATCTTGTAAAATTAAATTTTTTTGACTTGGTTAATAATCAGCTCATCTATCCTAGTTGGTAAAATTGAAGCTCGTTTGGTCATCAAGAAATTGCAACTGGTTTGCAGGGCTTAGACAGTTTTGTATCATATTTCTATTGTTATTTATTTATTTGGCAATGGTTTCTAAGAAACCTCAAAGTGAAGTCATGGATTTTTACCAAAAAAGGAAAAAGAAAAAGTGAAGTCATGGACTTGACATCAGTATGGTGATCAAGCATCTGACAAAACAGATGCTATTCTATATTCATTACAATTAGATTGTGTTATCTATGTGCCAATATCAATCGAGGGGATCTTATTCATTAATGAAATGATGATTGCATTGGATCCCATAAAAACTTTATAGAACTCTAATTAAGCATGTCTGGGTGAAAGTCGCACTAGGATGGGTGGCCATGTAAAAAGTAAAAGGGTTTTTGACGTCATATTGGTCTCAAAATGATTATTTGTACTACAGAGGCATGAAGGCTAAAAGGTTTGAATCTTTGATTTTTATGCCAATTATCCAAATCTCTCTTCTCTAGTGGAAGCATAGTGGCTTTAAGATTATAAATCTTTTGCGATTCGATTGGATGGATGAAATGAAAATGAATGATGTTGATAATGATGAGGGAATGGAAATGAGAATGAAACGGTTATTTTATAATATTATATGGTGTGATTAGGATAATTTTTAAATTTAGTACAACAAAATAATATCCAAATAGAATGGAATAGAAAAAAAAGTTAATAACAATAATGTTTGTAAAAAAAATAAATATCTATTCAATCTAATAATCTAAATTGAATGTTTTATGATATAATTTAGTATAAAAAAATATATTTATATGATAAATATTATAAAATATATTATGAAAATTATAAATAACATTTTTTTATAATAAAAACATAGTAAATTATAATTCATTGACTTTAATTTTATTAAAAATAATTTTGTATTATAAATAAATATTTGTATCACAAATAATAAAAAAAATATCTTATGTTAAATTTTATTAATAAAAATATAATTACAAGTATGTTCTTATACAAAAAGTATTAAAAATTAATATTGTTTTATCATTAACTAATATATGGATAACTTTCAAATATACAACAAAAAAATATAAGGAATAAAAATGTAAAATGATCATTTTATAAATGATTAAATGATTATTTCTTTGTCTTGGTAATAAAAGGGAAAATTCCTCTATTGATGAAATGATCATTTCTATTCCTTAGTGCTAGACAAATAAATTTTTTAATTATTTCTATTATCATTTTATTCTATTCAACTAAACTTTTAGATCCATTTATTTAAACGCGCTCTAGATAGGCTTAGATAAACTTAGGTATGAATACTTGTGATCTCCTTTTTAAAATTTTATGAAGTTAAATATAAATATTAGCAGTAATCCCTTTAAAAAATTTACCAAAAAGAAGTGCTTACTCATTACATATTAAATTTGGATTCTCTTATTTTTTATTTAGTTATATATTTTTATCATGATGGAAAGAAATAATCATAGAAGTCTTATGTAAGTCCCAATTTTTTTTTCCTTATGTAAAATGGGATTATAAAAAAATGAATTTAGATCTTATTTTCTTTTTGATTATGTTTTTGTCATGTTAAAGAGATGCATATAAAACTTTCTATTGATTTCATTAAAAAAGATTATGAGTCTCATTGTATATAAAAATTTTATGTCTATTTCTCTCTAATACAACAAAAATATGACAGAAAAAAAAAAAGAAGGAAAGAATCCAAATTAAAAACAAAATCTTGTGTTAAAAAGGTAATTGTTATAGGCATTTTTCAGTTCTGCGAAACGCGCTGGCAAAGGCCCGACAGTAGATTAACTCCAAGAGGGAAAAGAGTTGAGCTCGCTAGGCCATTATCCATGCAAGCAATAAAGCGAGGCAGTGTCCCAGCTCATTAAGGAATAAGATCCAGTTCACGTAGCCAACATCTCGCTATACATGAGCTCGTGTTGCCAAAAGTGAGCTCGTGAAGATCGTCATTGCTGATTGAAGGTTAGCGATGACCCAAGACAATTCCAGCTCGTAGACATTGCATCTCACTCAGCAAAGAGCTCATGGAGGCAAGCTTGAAATAGCAACCCTCCTAGACTTTGATTGTGGGACCAGCCTGCAGGAAGTAGCATGCCGACCCCATCAACCGATAGTTTGCAGAAGATATTTTACAGTTATCTAGGCTAACTTGTATATTTATTTTGATGTAATAGAAATACAAACTGAGTAATTATAATTGTAACCTCCCCAGCTTCTATAAATAGGAGAAGGGAGATCATTAGAGAGATGTCAATAAACAGTTATACTGAAACTTTGTAGAAATTCCTTCAGATCAATACATTACCGTGGACGTAGAGACCGGTGTTGCCTGATTTTGGCCAAATCATGTTAAAAAGCTCTTTGTGTATTTGCTGCTCTTCCTATTATTTCTCTTTATTCTTCATTTGCAACAACTGGAAAGCGGTTTGGTCCGTAAGAACTCTTCTGGTTGACTGGATCTGGCAGAACTAAAATCCACCGTCAACATTTTGGCACCATTTATAGGGATTCATCTACTATCTGGTTAATCTCTTATATCCTGGTTAATCTCTTGTGTAGCTGTAATGGCAAGAGGAAGAGTCACCAGTGCTTTGAATGCATTGGTTGACCCTACAGAAGGTCATGTGTCTACAATAGACTCCTCCACTGCTCTTGTCATTGGTGTCGCAGCTAGCTTGCCCCCAGCTAGCTCTTTTCAACCTACTGTTGTTGCCAACGGCCTTGATGGAGTACAAGCCTGGCTTTAATGCTAGAAGAGGTTGGAAAGTATGATAGGAGAATTGACTAAAGCAGTCACTGCGCTAGCACAAGTGCAAGCTCAGGGTTTGCAAAGGCAAAATGAAGCCGCTATGCCTGAAAATGTTCTACAGCAACAACAAGCCGGATGTTCGAGTAGAGCCAACCAGTCTCTAGATCGCTACTCGCAACAACAAACTCCAAGTCGCTGCTCTCATGACCAGGAGAGTCAAAGGGATCAACAATCTTCTAGCTAGTGATTTGGGGTGAAGGATCCGTTGCTGGAAGAATTGTGCCAAAAAATGAATCAGTTGGAAGAACCTCTCTGATCTCCCAGTGACCAAGCTTGCTTTGAGGACAAGTCACCATTTCCAAAGAGATTGAGGCTCAACCCCTCCCCCTCAGGCTTAAAATCCCCGTGATTCCTTTGTACAACAGGGACACTGATCCTTATAACCATCTGAATGCGTTCAATATTCAAATGGATTTCCAAACAATTGATCTTCTAAACAAATGCTGAGTTTTCCTAGCTACACTAGGAGGTGTACCTTGGGCATGGTTCAGAAGCCTTCCTGCTCACTTGATATATGGCTGGGAGGAGTGCCAGTAGAAGTTCATCAGCCAGTACTAAGCATTGAAAAGGCAGCTCGTGCCCCCTGCCATCTCACGATGATCTTCCAACATAAGCATGAGTCATTGAAGGATTACATTGCCAAGTTTAGGCTTGAAGCCAACTCGGTGGAGAATCCATCTGAAGAAACCATTTTGGCAACAATCTCTGTAGGACTCCGCAAAGATGGAAAGCTTTATAAAAGTTTATACAAGTCCCCAATGAAGGATTTAATCGAGTTTTATGAACGAGATGCCAAGTAGATCAAATGGGAAGAAACCTTCAGTTTGAGAAGGTCTAACCAGAAGGATGAGAAGGATGGCTTTGCCCATGATAAGAAGAGGGGCAATGTGGACCAAGGTGACCACTTTGACCAGCGGACTATGAAGAAGTCCAATAAGCCCAAGGGGTGAGCACCCTCTACCTCCAGGTCGCCATGAGCGTTACAGCATCCTATCAGACTCCCAAGATAGGATATACATGACAGAGAGGGATCGAGAGGACTTTGGGAGGCCTAGACCTTTGAAGGTCCCTTTTGGGCAAAGGAATAGAGAAGAATTTTGTACCTATCATAATGAGGCTAGGAACAAAACCTCAAATTGTCGGGAGCTTAGGGATGCGATTGAAGACTGATAAAAAGAGGCTGTTTAAGAGAGTATGTGGTGTGACCTACGGGGCAACAACCTCAGCATCCCCAACAAGATCTCGATCAAGAGCAAGGGGGTTCAGTCAGAATTATACATTGATGATGTATTGTAATCTGGGGGCTAGCCTTAGAATTTCCCTCTTTGTCTTTGTTGAAAGAAACTCTGTTTTGCCAACTGGCCTAGCCCTCTAATCTTTTCATTTTAATATCTAATTTGCTCCCCGTTTTCAAGTGTGTACAATCCTCTGAGCTCATATGCGGCAAACTCTCTTAAGCATTACGTGCAAACTCATTGTCAATTGTGACTTTTGGTCCAGTTGAGGCATAAAGATGCTAAAAATAAACTCAATTCTAGTAGAGCTGCGAGCTCACTAAGGCGTGGAGACGCTAAAAATAAACTCATTTGCCAACTGCGACCTCTGGTCTAGTTGAAGCGTGGAGATGCTAAAAATAAACTCAATTCCAGTAGAGCTGTAGGCTCATTGAAGCATGGAGACGCTAAAAATAAACTCATTTACCAACTATGACCTCTGGTTCAATTAAGCCACGAAGGTGCTAAAATAAACTCAATTGCCCAAGTGATGAAATCGCCATGGCATGGCTCATCAGTCATAGCTTTCATGTGACTTAACAATTCATTGCTTTCACACAGAGTATCACTTGCAACTCACATGCGACACATTGTTTGCAAATTCATACCATTTCCCATGGGATGTAGCTATCATGCAACCAGCCAAGACGATTTTCTTACTATAGTTCAAAGGACTCGAGGCTTTCATGTTCATTGTTTCATTAGAAAATATGGTCAATTGGCTAATCAAGTATCTCATTTTGTTGTGATTTGCAGAGATTCACATTATCATCTGTGATGAGCAAAACACTCAAACACAATATGATATGCAAGAATCATAAAGAATGGTTCTTTCATTAAAAAGCCTCAATAAGGTAAATTTACAAGGTTTGAAGTATAGATCAAAACAAGCCGAAGGCTGAAGAGAGTAAAAAGAAGGCCCACCACTGGGAGACAAACTTCCACCGCCCGAGGGATCGAGGAGCACGCTGGATCCCCAACTTTCTTCTTCTAGTCATCCTCCTCAACAGCAAGCTCCTCCTTAGCCTCATTGTTAGTGCTGAGGACCCCAAAGAAGCACACCAGAGGGGTTGAGAAGGAAGAACCCCACGGCATCATTGTGAGGAAATAATCCAAGATTTGTGTAAGATCTTTCCTTATTCTCGGAGAAGGGGAATTGCCTGAAAAGGTTTCCTATGCAGCAAATCATGCACATTTCTCCAAAAAAGTGGACCAACAAAAATATGGGGGGCTTGTTTGAGGCTCCCATTAGTTCACTCACTTGTTGAAGGAGGAAAAACTGCTCATGCTTTAAATAGACCAGCTTGGTCTCACTGAAGAGTCCGGGAGAAGCTCCCAACCACTCTTATTAAATGCTTCGGAAGAAAACGAGGCAAACTCATCCATGATAGTGAGACACGTATAGCAAGAGGTATGACCTGGATCATATGAAATGACAGGCTGACCAAAGACTTTGATCGCACAATAATCCATGAAGAAGGCCCTTTGCCAGCAAAACTGTTCAACTCCTGGCCCGCGAAGTGAACTGAGAGTTGGGGGGCTTATGTTGTAGGCATTTTTCGATTTTGTAAAATGGGTTAGCAAAGGCTCGCAACAAACTAACTCTAAAAGGGAAAAGAGCTGAGCTCGCTAGGCCGTTATCTGCACAAGCAATAGAGTGAGGCAATGTCCTAGCTTGTTAAGGAGCAAGATCCAGCTCGTGTAGCCAGCGTCTCCCTATACACGAGCTCGCATTGCTAAAAGTGAGCTTGTGAAGATCGTCCTCGCTGACCGAAGGCTAGCGATGACCCCAGATAGTCCCAGCTCACAGACATCGTATTTCGCTCAACAAAGAGCTAGTAGAGGGAAGCTTGAAGCAGCAACCCTCCTAGACTTTGATCGTGGGACTAGCCTGCAGGAAGCAGCATGCCGGCCCTACCCATAGAAAGCAAACATCATAAGTCAGCCGATAGTCTACAGAAGATATTTTGCAGTAATTTAGGCTGTCTTGTATATTTATTTTGATGTAACAGAAATACAAATTGAATAATTATCATTGTAACCTCCTCAGCCTCTATAAATAGGATAAGGGAGATCATTGGAGAGAGGTCGAGAAATAGCCATATTGAAACTCTGTAGAAATTCCTTCAGATCAATATATTACCACGGACGTAGGGACTGATGCTATCTGATTCTGTCTGAACCATGTTAAAAAGCTCTTTGTGTATTTGTTGCTCTTCCTTTTATTTCTCTTTATTCTTCATTTGCAACAACCAGAAAGCGGTTTGAGTCCGTAAGAACTCTCTGATTGGCTGGATTTTGGCATAACTAAAATTCACTATCAACAATAATCAAAAGAAATAGAAAAGAATTTAAATTCATTGCTCTAAACGAGGATGAAAATTTTCAAACAAACTCCCAAGGATATTAGAGTTGTAACAAGATCTCAATTCAATACTAAATTGAATGTGGAAACATTGAAGTGCTTTGTCAACAAGCCTTTTTTTGGTACAATTGTTGACTTCACTTCTGGATAACTATTTTTAATTTGTGAAGTCAAAGAAGGATTCTTTTTTTTTTTTTAATCTTTGCTACGGACTCGAAGTAGTGTTTCTTGATCATATAATTTTGATTGTTGTTGTTGTTTGTTTTTTTTTTTTTTAATATTTCTAAAAGGGCAAATTAGACCTTAAAATTTGGTAAGTAATAAATAAGACTTCCAAATATTAAAAATCTATAAGTTAGTATCTAAAATTTGGGCAAAAGTGAAAATATAATTAATTTTTAATATTAAACTACCACATGAATTAAATCTTACGTTTCTTTCCATGAAGTATGAAATGCACATTAAATGTTTTAATTTTTCATAAAATGCGGGTAATTGTTTGGGTCTGGGGAAGATTTTGAGCCAATTTTTATGAAATTTCTTCAATTTTTTGTTTATTTGTTGGTTGATGCAGGGTACACTGATTTTCTCTTTTAATAATTCAATCTTTATCAATAAAGGAAAAAAATGGAAATTGCAAGAAATTTTATAATATTGATTTCAAATTTTCTCCAATTTAAATTACAAAAGCCACATTTTGGTGTAAAAATAAGATGTTGTATTTTATTCCCTACAAGAAAACAAAAAAAACTTCCAACAATCCACATGTAACATACGTGATAGTTTAGGATTAAATTTAATTGTCAATTAAAGTTTTCACCTTTGTCCAAATTTTATGGAAGTAATTTATAAATTTTAAAATTTTAAAATTTTAAAATGGGATTTATGACCAAATGAAACTTAAAAGATGTAAAATATGTAAACTTTTTTTCATTTCCAAAAATAAGCATTTGTTATAAGCAAAGAAAATGCTTACTTTTACAATTATTTTCATAATTACACATTATACAATGAGATAAATTGATTTCATTTATTATCAAGTAAGTGGGGGTTAGACTGCTTAAATTATGTCTAGGTGTAATTGTAAAATAACTATTAATATAGTTAATAAGAATAAAATTAGTAGAAAGCAAATTTGTTTTGGAACAATTAAAGGAATTGGACTACAGCGCATGGCAAAGGAAAAACACATGAGCTTTCACAAATTTTAACCAGAAAAAAAAAAGTTCTAACCTTTTTTGGTGTAACAAGTTTTGTTGTAATTTTCTTATACACAACACAATATTGTGTTGTAAATTTTTATTAAACTTACAAAACCTTTCATATTCCTTTTTATTCTTTTTGCGATTGAGAAAATAAAAGAGAAAAACAATTTATGCAAATTTATGTTATCTTTGGGAGTTACAAGAGAAATGAAAAAAGATGACAAGAGAATATGAAAATAAAAAATGAGAAGAAAATGAATAGTTAAATGATGATTTCCTTTTTTCTTATTTGATATATAGAAAACCCTTCAAAAATTTTTAAATTGAAGAAATGTCAAAAATGAAAAAGCATTGAAGGATGTTTGACGAATTTGAAGGATTAATTATTTGATCACAATCCCTATTCTCTTCCCATCTTTAATCAACACTCCAAATAAAAAAAAAAAATGTGACAAAACATTCTCTGCCCTCTCCTTCAGATCCATTCTCTCTCCATGATGCAAGTAATGAAAATCTTACATTACTGGCGAATAAAAGGTAACACAGTTGATTAGAAAATCCATAAATGCACAACTATAAAACTCCTTCAGCTATGTCAAAATACTCTTACTATTCCCACATTCTACTTTCTACCTTTATTTTATATCCTTTCACAAAAACTAGATTTCATAATGAATTTCACATGCTTATCAGAAGGTTATTTGTGGTAACTCGGAAAAAAAAAACCCTAACAAGGTAAAAAAAAATTATCACGCTTCTGGAACTTTCACGGTCAAAACTTTCTTTATGACATGCAAACCTATCATATGTTTAGATTGAAATATTTGCTTTCGGATCTCTACTTATTTGTTGCCCCTTTTCTTTCACTCCACTTTCGTGTAATCACATAAGTAGAAGGAAATCAAACTCAGATCTCTAGTTCTGTGCAATTTTTAGGTAATGTTCCCTACTATAAAAACATGTTTACAAATTAGTTATTTCACACGTTTGACGTCAATTTGGATATCGATATCTGTTTGATTAACGTCATAGATTAAAACAATCCACATTGATTTTTTTATCGATGTGTAAAAAAGAAAACGACATTAATTTTTAATATATAACTGACGTTTTTTTATTTGAAATTTTTTTTACACATCAATTTTTATAAACAAGTGACATCTTTTCTTCCTCTAAAAATGTCAATTTCCATCACAAGTTGACTTTTTTTTTCTCAACCACTAAAGATATTAATTTTTAAAAATAATTGACATCTTTTCTCAAGTAATAATAACTAAAAACATCGATTTTTTTTATAATAACTGATATTGTTAATGGAAAAAAAAGATGTCGATTTTATATAAAAACTGACTTTTTTTTCCCTAAAAATAAAAAGAACTTGCTTCTAGCTATATTTTTTTTATATAAACCTGCTATTAGTTATATTTTTACAAAAACCTATAGTTATTTACATTTTAGTAAAAGCAATCATTGAACCAAAATCTACAATCGTCCAATAGAATTCTAATTTTAACAATATCAAACATTTTATTATATCAACAAAAAATTCAAGATATTAAAAAATTGAATTAAGATCAAAACATGTCAAATTAACAACAACTCTATACTTAATAATCATTTACTTACTTTTCTAACTAAATTCACTCTATTGTACTTCTCCTTTAGTTATGCCTTCTCTTATAATGCAATTTCTGACATTGTTTAGAGATTTAGTAAGAAATTTTAAGTATTATTGTATCTATCCATATAAGTCCAAGTTGCATTTTCATATATGCAATTCATGAGAGTCAATTTTCTTGAAAGACAATTTTATTTATTTTTATGACATTAGCAAAATGATATATGTATTTTATATAAGCAAACTATTGAAGAGGCTATACAAATTGTATGTTATTACTAGATGATAGAATTCCTTCCACAGGTAGTTTCTACTCCACTGAAATCAAATAATTTTATCATCAAACTATCTTAATTTTAATAAATACATAATCAAGTATAAACATCTAAACTAATAATTATATAGTTAGTTGTCTATATACAATAAACAATATCAAGTATAAGCATTTAAACTAGGGATTATATAGCTACTAATAAACACAATCAATTACCTTCAATTTTTCCTAATTTTTTTTCTTATGGAGGATCTTCAATCCATATTCAATTTACTTGAAAGATAGAATTTTATTTTTATTTTATGAAATTATCAAAATCATATATGTATTTCATATGAGCTAACCATTCAGGAGGCTATACAAAATGTATATTATTATTAGATGACTAAATTTCTTCTTGAGGCAATTTCTGCTCCACTGAAATAAAACGTTTTTATTATCAAACTATCTTAATTTTAATAAAACCATAATCAAGTATAAGCATATAAACTAAAAATTATATAGTTCATTGCCTATATACAATGAACACATAATATATAAAGTATAAGTATTTAAATTAAAAATTATATAGTTGCTAATAAACACAGTCAATTATCTTTAATTTTTCCTAATTTTTTTTTTCTTTAGGAGGATCTTCAACCTATCCCTTTACCATGATCATCTTGCACATAGAACTCCTCCAAGTTGCCTTCATTATTTACTGAAGGTAGTCTTGAAGAGAAAGAGGTTTAATATGATTACTTATCTCTTCTTTATCTGTATCACTAGCAATCTATCTCTTCCTTTGAAGAACTACAAACCACTTTTTATTAGTTAGACCTGTGATATAAAAGATCTATTTTGCTTGGGATGCCATTATGAATCGTTCCCTTTTATGGCCCTCCCTATTAAGATCCATTAACGTGAACCTTAACTCATTGACTTAAATGTCATTGTTATTCTCAACCCATTTACATCGAAGCATAGACACCTTGAATTTGATGCAATCAAGCTCCCATATGTCTTCAATAACCTTGTAATATGACATATTCATGGATACAGGATTTTTATTTTGAAACTAGAAACATTTATTGACTGAGCCACTAAAGTAACCCCACTATTTTGCATAGTGTTCTTGTCATCCTGTCCTTTGTGTAGAAAGAATATCCATTGATATCATATATAAGATAAAATAAGACTTCCATGTGAGCTAACCATCATATAGTTTTAGAAACATCATTTGGTGTTTGTGCCAACCAAAAATGAACTTGATTCTGGAACTAAGTGATGAAGGAGCGGTTGTGTTCAACTTGTACCCACTGTTCATTCTCTCCATGATTCTGCTCTTTTGTAAGGGTTATATGCTCGTTCAGGTAAGGCTCCACTTCTTCACTATTATGTAAGACGTAAAAATGTGCTTGTAACCACATTTCTTGAATGATGCTCACCATTAGTGTATCCTTACCTACAACTCTTCCCTCATGATGAGACTTGGGAACTCTAATAGCTTTTGCATTTTATAAGTATTCACCATAGAACTTAACAACCTCTTCAGCTATGTAGCCTTCAACAATACATCCTTCAATGTCAGTTCCTCACACATACTTTTAGGATTTTCATACATCACTCAAATAGGTACATCCACTTCAAATGAACTAGTTCATAGAGTTTTATCTCTCTCACCAAATGAACAACTAGATGCACCATGATGTCAAAAAAGGGAGGTAGAAAATACATCTCAAGTTGACCCAACATAACAACAACTTCCCTTCGCAAGTCATCCGATTTCTCAGGGTCAACGACTTTATTATATATTACATTGAAGAAAAAGCAAAGTCTAGTAACAATGTGTCTCAAATATTTAGGCAATATCGATTAGATAGCCACCAGTAATAGTTGTTACATCAAAACATGACAATCATAAAACTTCAAACAAACTTATTTCAAATCTTTCATTGAAACAAGGCTTCAGATGTTTTTTTTTAAAAAAAATGCCCTAGTGGCACCTAAGCACCATGTAGACATTCATAGAAACTTGTTTTCTCCTTCCTAAACATAGTATGACAAGTTGGAGGCAAATATATATGCTGACCCTTCTTCTCTGGTGTTAATTCCTTTTGTATTGCCATTTCAACTAAGTTTAGTCTAGCTTTGAATTCATCATTAGTCTTACCCGATATGTTCAAACGTGATCCAATGAGAATGCGACAAATATTTTTCTCCACATGCATTGCATCAAGATTATGTCTTACAAATAATATTTGTCAATATGGAAGATCAAAGAATATGGACCTATTTTTCCATTAAGTCTTATCACTAGTGGGTGTATAGGGTTTGCCAAAATGACATCAATATATTTCACCTATTCAATATTGATTGGCATTCTTGTGCATGTCAACGTTTCAATATTGATGAGTCTTTGTCCTTGATGTCTTTTGGTACTTGTTTCCATTGCTCAATATTGACTGGCACACTCATGCATGCCAACATTCCAATATAACTCTTATATTTTGATGATGCATCCCTAGTAGCCTAACCTTTAGAATCGATCAACCTTGATCTTCTCTCCTCTACTATGCATAAGGGTATTACCTCTTGTACTCTTCTCAACATGTTGAGAAGGATCCATATGGTTATTTAAAAGGAAAAAAGAAAAAGAAGTTAATCTCACAAAACTATTATATTAGTTTTATTTTGAATGGGAAATGACTTTTATGGTTTTTATGAACTACATTTGATGATTTTGAAGGGAAAATGGTTATGTTCAAAGTTCCAGTTTTACTACATAGATTACAAGGAAAATCTTAGATGTATTCATAACCACTCTGTCAAGTGAACAAAATAGGGCATGCATGGCCAGACAATCTATGCTAACAAACACAGCCAAAAAATAAACCTTAGACTTTCTTTTCTTTTTCTTTCTTAATGATTTAGGTATCATAATTTCACCCTAAATAAGATAGTGAGTATAAAATAAATCAAGAAATAGGAGAAGCAATATCATTATGAAATGTGAATGAATTAAATTCTCATCAATGTCCCATGAAGTATTATTGTGGTTTCTCTTTTGGTTGTTGTGTACCTCTCATATATCATAAAATTGACAACTTCCATGATAGATTGAAATGTTTTGTTTGATCCTAAATGATGGTAATGCTGCAAGATAGATTCATTTTAAAATTAAAAGCATACTGGCATGCAAGGACAAAATTAGAGAGAAATCTTGGAGGGACTAAAGTAAACCGTCATAAAAAATACTTTAATTTTGTGGACACACACACACATATGAATTTTTTGGAAAAATGCTAAAAGATTTCACCAATTTTGAGGTGTTATACCCTCCAAACATATGAGATGCTTCATTCCTAACTGTATAACAGTATAAACATCTATTTCCCAAAAAAAAAAAAATAGTAGCATACTTATCCTTTATTGATAACTCATGGTTTTTTTTTCATGATATGCATTTTTTATTTCACGGTATTAGATATGACAAATTAATTAACTATTTTAACTTAAAAATTGGATTTCCTTGGCTGCAAACTAGTGTAACATTTCCATGTGTCTAATTACTTTATCATATCAAGAACCAATTTTATTTGTAAAAGAAACATAACTTAAAGAATTCAATGTATCTTTGGTATTAGCCATTTTGTGTGCCAAACTTGTTAGATGGTTGATAAAGATACTAAAATTATTCAACTAATTGCATGAATAAAATCATATAATGTTATATATTCCATCATTAAAATTTTGCTTACTAAATCTTAGAAATGATCTACAAAAAGATATCAAATTTGAGTTATTGAATATTAAATATTGGTAGAATGCAATATAAAATAACTATTCAAATGCACTATATCATGCATCTTGGTATCTTTGTGTTGTCGGCATTCAAAATATTATCCTTTTAATCATTCACTAAAGTAAAATAACATTCATAGTTGATTTTTCCCTTCGAATCTAGTAACTACAAATTTGTTTAACATATAAAATTGTTCAAACAATGTTTAAAAAGATCTAAGCTACATAGTTCCCATACAAATATGAAAAAAAGCATTGATAGATTGAAATTGCCTTGTCCATATTCACTTTGGAGACAAAGAGTCTTCTATTATGTCAAAGGTTTGATGAAAGAGTTTTCCAACCACTATACTCCTTGTTAGGGCTTTCGTGGAGGCCAAAGAGATCATCATCCATTTTTATAGTTAAAAAGGTTGCATAAAAAGGAATTATTGTCATAAACTAAAGTTCTCATTCTAATAACTCAATTAGAAAATTATGAACATACCAAAGTGCTCATGTTATCAATACCTTCAAACAATGCCTGAAGAGGCAATGATTCTTCAATAGTTGTATTGCATTTTATTGCATTTACATCTTTCATCAAGGCTAAGGACTCCTATCATATGAGAAAAAGAATTGATAATTAGAAATCAATGTTTTAAAAATTGGAGCTAATATTGAACTAAAAAAGTTATCAACTTATAATTTAATTAGTTCAATCGATTAAAGAAATAGTTGAACTAGATGGATTGCCTATTTTAGGTAGACTAGAGCTTGAATAGGTTAAAATAGTTGTTAATATTGGTTTTTAAAACACTATTAGAACTAAACCACAAATTTATGGCATAGAAAATGGAATATAACATTTTTGTTTAAAATCTAATATGAAAGAAAAAAGAAATTAAAGACTCATAGAAACTATCATTTTAAGATAAGTACCCAATTCATTATGTAGATCCTTGCTAGAGTTTTGGGGAGCGATTGCCATATGCTACTGTGGTGAAAAGAAAAAGAAATTCAAGGCAACTAGAAATAGAGATAAAGAAGGGGGATATAATGCAAAGTAAGTGATGAAAGTTAAGGAACAATTGGTGCACGTTAGGATTGTTTGGGAAAAATATTTTGGGTATAAACAATGATTTAATTTCCAAAATGAATTATAAAACTATACCATTTAATATCAAATTACCATTTCAACAACTTCCTAAAACATTTGCTTGCTAGAATTAATAGATTTGTAGGTTGTCTAAATGGTTTTCACTTGATACAATAATTTAATTAGATTTTTTTAAAATTATCTAGAAAGGCCATGGTTCCTTAACAAAAGTTGTTTTAGTGTATTAATTAATTTTAACTTAGCATTATAGGATTTTCTTATTTATTATATCCTTACAAGATTGCTATGATAAACAATAGTCATAAATTATTTGATTCAAATGGTGTAAAATCAAAGAAAACATTAGAATAAATTCTTCTAAACTATGTTGCAAACCAGGATTATTTGAGAAGAATAATTTAGGTATAAACAATGATTTAATCTTCAAAAACAATTATAAGTGTATCAAATTTGTTGAACAAATTACCAGGTACTTTCAACAACATCCTAAAAGATTTGGTTGCCATATTCAATAGATTTATGGGCTATCAAAATGGTTTTCACTTTGTACAATAAATTAATCAGGTTTTTTGTTTTTCAAAATTTTTGAGAAAACCTATGGTTCCTTAACAAAATTTGTTTTTGTGAATTGATTATATTTAATTTAGCATTATAGGATTTTCTTTCTTATTATATCTTGGTAAGTTTGCTTTAAAAATAATATTCATCAATTATTTGATTCAAATCATGATAAGAAATAATAGTCATCAATTATTTGATTGAAATCATGTAAAATCAAAGGAAAACACTAGAATAAATTCTTCTAAAATATGTATGCTTTTCATGATGTGGCTAATTCAGATCCTTGTTCTTCCTTTATAGTGTGTGGTTCCATTTGAAAATGGGACTTACCAAATTCTCTTCCACTTATTATTCTAGGTATGCATACATTGTATGTATGCAAACCTAGACCATGTTATTAATGCTAAGTATAAATTGTGCAAGGTAGAATTGATCGAGGAATATTTTTTTTTATAAATAATGATTTAAATTCCAAAATCAATTATAAATATATATTAGTTAGACACCAAATTACCATGAACTTGCAACAACTTACTAAAACATTTAGTTGCTTGATTCAATAGATTTATGGGCTATTTAGATCGTATTCACTTGGAACAATACATTAATTTGATTTTTTTTTTCAAAATTATCTAGAAAGGTCTTCATTCCGTAGTGTCACAAACTGACAACTCAATAACCGAGTGTGTAGCACTTAGGCACTTTCCACATGAGGAGTAAGCCAACTAATTGGCTAATGCACCATCCAAGCATGGAAAGAACAGGCCAAACACACAAGCATAGCACAATTAGGGCAACCATAAGCAAGTAAGCGTAGCATATAGGCAACCAACACACATAGAAAGGTAATAATGATGCAACTCATTCGATGGGGGAAAATGCGAATAAAACATGGGAAAACATAAATTGAAGAGGGGCTACTTCTGTCATTCATAATATGTCTCATTACATAGTTTGAAGTATGTAGGGAAGGCATAAGCCACACACTCTAACCCCCAGACTAGTGCCACTTGTAAGATCTCTAGTAACTCTACCTTTATTTAATTTATTACCAAAAAAAAGACAAAAAGTAAGAAAATGTGTCAAGTTATTTTTCTCTTTATCCTAGACCACTATAATTTTTCTTTTCAATTCAGATCTGCCTGAAACTTTTCCAAAATTCTCACCAAAATCCTCAAAGTTGCATTCTAGTCCCTACGCCCCTCCTATTCTACACCAAAATTGCCAAGATGGAAAAATTAGTTAGTGACACCCAAAAGGTCTTAAAATATCCAAAACAGTACCTCTATATCTATTCTTTTTATGAGAAAAATCCCAGCCCAAAAATTTTTGATATTGCCCCTAAACCATAGCCATTTCTGGAACTATACAGTTTGCACCCTTCCAGAAATTATTGATTTCTATTGCTGTGGTTAGCTGGGAAATCATCTCTAAATTTCCTTAAATTTAGCACAAGATACTCTCAATATGTCAGGGACATGCCACAAAAATCTTGGACCAAAAATCACACGCTGGTTCCCTCATCATTTCTCATTCTCTTGGCTGCCCTATTCTAGTCTCATTCTGGGTACCTATTCTATTTTGCATTTACTTGGGATGCCACCTCAATTCAGAATTGGCTAATATTTATCATGGACATATTTCTATGTGTTGGGAGCCTATAATAAAATTTTCAACTCAAATATCAATTAGTTACCCCATCAACTTTGCAGGTTCTCTTTACAATTTAAATCTATCTCTTTGGGAATTCCAACATTGTTTGGGTTTACTTGACCCACGAGCTCATCTCTTAAAATTCCCAAATTTTCCAAAATTTAGGGACAACATGTTGAGACTTTTCATGCCAAAATTCAAGCCATTCTGAAGTCATTTACTCATTCTTCCATCTCACTAAGTAAAATAGTGCCAAAACAGGGGAAATTGGGAAATAACATTTACCACTTGGAACTTAAAAAATTAGAACTTACTGAATATATACATTATTATACACAATATATCATTCTCATTTGCATACTGTTCCAAGATTATACACATCATATCATTCTCATTTACATATTGTCTAGAACTGAGTTTCCAACTTAAACATATACATTTTGATACAAAACATGCTAAACAGCTATATAATAATCTATTACTCCTTCCTTGCTTCTTTGGAACTTCCTGGAATACCTGAAATTGGTTTTAATGGAAATGCAAGGTGAGATAATATTATCTCAGTAGCTAGTAAATTTTTCTTTTAAAACAGCAATCAATCCAGTCCTTAAAACATGCCAAACATAAAATTCATTGAATATAGCAGGGAAAATATCATGCCACATGCAGGGATCATCTTCTAGGGACCATAATCTGGTTTTCTACAACCACCTGCTATCCCATACTAGCAAGTGGCCCAATCCTCTGTTATCTCTTCTAGACTGGTCATTCTACACAGAGAAAGGAGGTACTTAAACTCTTCCTCTATCACATGGCTTACCAAATTATCATAGGCATATCAATTTACTAACATACATTCAATGGCACACTTATGCAAATAATTATGAAACAATAGTAGGTTTAAGGAAAAACGAGTTGTCTAAAGCAAGTTCTAAGGAAAAACTAGCAACCTGAAGCAAGTTTTAAGGAAGAACTAGCTACCTGAACTACAAATATGGCCGGTGCCCTTTTTGATTTTATATGGCCCTTTTCTTAGCTTTTTGATGAAGTGCAAAACAAATCCTGTTTCTCTTTTTTACACTTTTTCCTTCAAAGCTTTCTAATTTTCTCTAATTACTAACACCAATGCCAACCTTTGAAGAAAAGAAAACTATCAAAAGATTGCTCTCAACTTGCTCTACAACTTTCTCTTCTACATCAAAAGTTAAAAGTGTGTGGAATTACCTTAAATATGGCTGGGTTTCCTTTCTCTCTCTTCAAGTTTGGTCTTCCTCTGTTATACACCAGAAATGCCCTCGCACGGATGAGTTTCCGAGTCCCCGAGGGTCAGTCCTCGCATCTCAGCAAAGAGCCTTCAGAGGCTCCAGGCAAACAACAGCGAGCGCATCAGGCACCAGATCCTG
>JANHAO010001563.1:0-32385 GCA_026873985.1 Saraca asoca
ATCATAACACAAGGAAATCAAAAGATTTCGAGTCTAGGGTTCTAAAAGGAATTTCAAAAATTCTATTTAATTTTCCACACAAATCTATCAAAATTATCCATTAATCATGTGATTCCATGTTATATCTAACCAATCCATATATTAAGCATGTAATTATAATACAGAATCATGAATAAAACATAATCTTTAATATATATTTATGCTATGGTCGAAAAATAGCATGTACAAAAATAGAAGAGAAATTAAAATTCAATATTACAACCATAGATCAACCTACAACCAGCTCTGATACCACTTGAAAAAATTTCGTAATCCCAAGAAGAAATTCTACAACACATTAAACACCAAATCTGTAGGCGAACCTATAACATGCAACAATAGTTTAAGGTTTAGAATTACCTGATAAATATGATGAATCCTTACTTTGATCTTGGAAACATCTATTCTGTATGGAGGTAAACTGCTCTCATGGCTATAATATGATAAGAAACAATAACAGTCATCGTATTACTCAATGGGACAGTAACACGCATATTATAGCAGAGACCAGGGACTCTTCATGTGCAACTCTAATGGGTTATTGGGTTAATCTACCCATCAACAGTTAATCCAACACAATGACCCAGTAAACATAGTCCACTTAACACAGGTGCAACCCATTAAACAAAATAGATCATATAATTAGATTATTTATACAAAACACTCATAATTGACTTAAATATTAAATCTGTATTTTAATTATAAAAATATGATTTATGTTAATCCACAAAATTATTCCAACATTGACTTCATGTGTATGTGTATATGGAATTAAGAATTTCTTGTGTCAGAAATTGTTTATGTATTAGGATATTTCTAAGTTTTGAAGAATTTAAGAATTTTTATATAACAAATAAATAAATATCTTGTGTTTTTTCATTTTTGGACTATCTTGGAATGAGGTTATAAGAAAACTTTTAAATTTATTTCCAAATAAAAATTCAGGCGAAAACGTATTGTTATTGCACCAAAATTTTGTTTTACAAAAATGATTGAATGTTATCCTGTATTCCACCACTGATTATCCACAAAAGGTATAATATTAACAAAACCAATGATCATGTACTAAGGGATGCCTAATGGGAGTTATTGATGAGGGTAGCTGTAGATTCCAAGGGCCATATCAACCAGTTTCATGCTGTGCCTGTGGTTCTTGATAGAATTCCAGCCATGATTTTCCTTCATGACCAATCTCACCAAGCGAGTACACCACGTCTTCCCTGCTCCACCCGGCACGCAACAACACCAAAGACAATACTCTCACGTGCCACACCATAGCCTCTTTGTCTTTCAACGAACCCGTCATCATCGGCCCACCTTGCGGCTTCCCTTCTTCCTCACCACCCTTCATCATCATCATCATGTCCCTTATCTCCTCTTCCCTCCACCCTCCATCTCTCAACTTCCGTAACGCCTCTTCCAAACAATCTCCTAATTCCCCGTTCCTGCAGCTCCACCACCACCCTCCGCGCGTATCCACACTCGCCTCTGCCAACTCTGACCAAAACTCAATCCTCCTCGCCTCCGTCGCCGCCCACACAGGTTCGCCCAATTCTGGCCTCCCCGACAGAAACTCCGCTTCTCGGAAGAATCCGGCGAGGTCGAAGCTGAGAAGCCGAACATCGCCACCGTGGTCGATGTAGAAAACCGGATTTCCCGCCAAATTTGGGGTCGAAGGTATATAACAATGCTGGTAAATTGGAACGAGAATCGGAGCATCCTTCAAAAGCCGTCGCGCAGTGTCCAACGCTTTGGTTGAGTCATTCGGTTCTGGGCCCCAAGACTGGTGCCAAATTTTGTTTTTGGAGATCTTTCTGAGGATGGACAATACTGGAAGCTTGAGGAGAATTTCGAGTTGTTGAGCAGAGGATGAGCGCCAATTGGGGAAGCCAGGGGAAATTGGTAGACCTTGTTGGAGTATGGAACGGAGGTCCGGCGGGAAAGTGAAGTTGAAATTGGATTCAACGGTGGAAAATTCAGCGTCATTGAGGCCATCTGCGACTAGAATATCCGACGATTCGAGACTGTCTATAAGCGTCTTTGTGTACGCAGCAAATGAAAAGCAAATTCGTTTGGCTTTGGGACGCTTTGTTTTGGCACCAATACCACCACCATTAGCGGTGGTTATTGCGGTGGCCATGAAACAGAGGCAAGCACAGCCGAAAAAAAAAGGAAAAGAAAAGAAAAGAAAAAGCTGAGATTTTAAGAAATGGGATTAATGGAGTTTCGTTAGTTATGGAGACGGGATGGAGGATAGAGTCATAGCGCGTTTACGGCGTTATCAGTGCTTGGGAAATGAAGAAGTCGTTGGAAGGAGAATTGGATCATTTTCGCAGAAGGAGAGAGAAGAGAGTTTGACTCTCATAAGATACGGCACTGTGGACGTCTTAAAAGCAGGGTTTCATATTTTCCATTACCAATTGCAATAGCTGCGCGTATGGTCGGTCGCACGGACTGGGGGCATTACCTCTCACGTGGTTTTCTTTTATTGGCGTCATATTGCTTCCTTTCTTTATTGGTCCTCATTCATTGCTTTTTCTGCTATCATTATCTTAATCATTCATTAATGCTCTAATTTCAATCTTTTAGGTAAAATAGTGTGATGATAGCATATAAATTAATCTTAGGATAGGTCTATTCATAGCTTCTAATTTTTAGATTTAGAGAGTTTTTTTATAGCTGTAGATGGTGAAATAAATTTGCAACCTTGCTGAATTTAATGGTATTAATATCTAATTTCGATGTTAGTTTATTCTTGCGTTTCAATTTAATACCATGAGATCCATTATCATAGTCCATCAGCATGGCCTGATCACAGATGGGATCCACTACCATGACAGTTTCCATTTTTTTTCAATTTCTTTTTGTTGTATATTTTTATGGTTCTGAAAATGACATTAACTAAATATGCTCCAAAATTTTCTTTTAACATAACACTTAGCAAGGGTTCTAGAATATTGAGGGGCCTCCCAAGGCCATTATGATATGAATGATGCAGCTTATTCTTTTCGAGTCTAATGCATATTATGCGCTATGTCACATGTTCAGGGCCCAAGTTGATTAAGTGAAGTAGAAGATAATTGCCACTCACTTTTATTTGTATTTAATTTAAATTATAAATCTTTTTGTTTGAATTTCAATTTGAGGATGTTTATCAAACCCGAACTTTAAGTAACTGTACAAGATAAAATTGATAATATAATCTTGCAATTATTCAAAATTTGGCAGATCAATCCTTATCCAACTACTTTTTAACCCAACGATAAAAAAAAGTATTAAACAGTTAATCAAAAAATTTGTACTTAACCGTTATTTGAAGCATGTTTTACTATTTTTTTTATTTGAAACTTGAAAAATAACTTTTCAAAATGCATTAAGCGGTTGCATTTGATATTTTATGGAAACAAAGAAAATTCAAATTACTCTATGATTAAATTATGAACAAATTAAAATAATTTGAAACCAATTCAAATGGATATATAGTTAGAAAAGTAGTTTAACGTGAGAGTAATCCTAAACCTTTTTTTTAATTTGCTAAAGTGTCCTCTATTATTTTAATGGTGTTGCGCATACTTCTCAAAAGATATTTTCATGAACATTTTTTCTTATATGACATGAGACCAATCAATCTCAGATAAAATAGTTACACAAAAATTGACTCAGAAATTTAGTTCTAGAAAAGTAAGAATAGTAAGCCATCCTCGGAGGAACCAACTCCCTTTTACACCAAAGTGTTGGTGGAGAATTTTTCAATCACAGAGACTTTATTCTGCTACCCTAGACTTTTTCTTTCTTTTCCACAAAAGCCATGATTTTGGTTTTGCTCCCTGGTATCCGGAATGGGTAGTGAAAGCAATCTTTAATTCTATGGAAGGTGGAAATGTCAATGAGAATTGTCAGAAATAGTTGGTTAATTTAAGGCCTGGTTCGTGATGAAGTCGGTTGGTGAGCTTGACGACAAGTTTCCTTTTGGGCCAATGAACAAAACTTTATTGTCTGTTGGGCTACGAAGATTCTGTTGCAAAGCTGATACGTCCACATATCCGTGTCCACGACCAGATCCACGTGGCATGCCGGTGAGAGGCTCATTCTCTCTTCGGCTTACTTCTTAAGTTTAATTTTAGGAAAAATTACACTTTCTCGCTTTGTGTTTCTGTCTTTTTTTACTTAATTAATTTATATTTTTAGGTGTTGAAATTGATTTTCACCATAAGTTGATATCATGCTCGTTACAAAATAATAACATGTTTTATCGCAAATTGCTGAAAATAGTCTAAAATTAGGTGAATGTTCTGGTATCTCTCAGTTATGAAGGGGTTTGGAATCCGGAGCACGTGATGCCTTGAGGCTATGACACAGAAACAGTATTCAATAACTGGGTTGGGCTGAAAATTAGTAAATTGCAAATGGATGCCAAAACCAACATGTTTGACATTTCGTTGAAGTCCGTTGTTAATGTTTTCCAGTTGAATTTTCCCACTCAGCAGTTCCGTTTGATCTGATATGGCATTCTTCCATCAAAACACTCTTTCTCTTTGAACCATCGGTGAAGTCCAGCAACCCAGATCGAGGATGAGGTTCGACGTGTCTGTTTGAAAGATTTGAAAGTCTTTGCCCTTTACTTGGATCTTCTTTATCCACATGCATGAGCGTCTATAAGTATAGATTCATCATTCTGCACCTCATCTATGTTCGTTATATGAGATTGTGTTGTTTTATTGTTAGGTTTGCATGTCATCTCATTCTTGATTATGAGAAGTTTAGGTTTGCAACTGAGATTGGTAGTTGACTTTTTTTCACAATAGTGATTCATATACATTTTATATTAATGTTTGGTCATTTAGTGATTTAGGGTACCGAAATGATTTTTTGATTTATTGAATTCAGTCTAGTTATTATAGGTTTTAGAACCCGAGGCACCACAAAATTCACCCTGAACTTATTAGCTATTAGGCACCACAAAATTCACCCTAAACTTATTAGCTATTAAACATAAATAAATTTGTAGAGCAAACGTAGACATACACTTGAGAAATGAGAACTTAAGGTGAAGATGTAATATTTGACCTATTCCAAGTTCCACAATTTTCCATTTATACCCACAACCACTAATAGGTATTTTGAGGGGGGGGGAAAACAATTATGTTATACATACATACATACATACAACTAGTGTGCATTCGCACGAGCATATATGTCATTTCTTAACTTTTAAAGATGGAATAACTAATTTGTAAAAACCTAAATATTTATATTAGATAAATATTTTACTATCCAAATGTAATAAGATGTAACCTTGTGAAGCAATAAGTGTAATAAGAATCACATGTAAATTCTTCTAATACATTAAGATGATATTTTAGATTATCTTAATAACTTTTTTTAATCACAAAGTGTGTTAAAAGATAAAGTTCATTCCTAAAATGGTTCCTTGGTTAAAAGTTGAAACTTCAACATACACCTTGACAAATGATAAGTTACTAGTCAAATATAGAGCACAAGTCAGTCAGGTACTGGACACACAAGCCTCGTACATTACTAAGCAAACAGCAAACAAGGTCACTACCAACCATGTGGTAGGATATGATGAATCCTGATAATTACTCATCATTAGCTGTCAAATGCCTAGTAACCGCTGTGCTTCTAGAATCATTCGACCACCGAATAGTTGACATGTGGATACCTACTATTATTAAGTTTGACTCACCATTAATCTATTTAAGAGCTCCAGGCATGCATTTTAAGGACTTACATCATTTCTTATATTGAGTATGACCATGTGGACTGACTTGATCATCAGAGAGGCCTTGGTGGTCACCGCCACCTAAGCCCTTTTTGTACAAGAGACCATTACTCTAATCATTACTCTCCGCCATTCTCCACCACAGTGCACTCGATCTCTAGTTAGGCTCAAGAATTGGCGTCATTTATGGTCTTACTCTACAATGTTTTCTTTATTCGTGATAAATTTCATTTACCTTAGCATAATTAATTTTTGTTTCATATAAATATCAACTTGATATTTTTATTTTATAATATTTATTTCTACAAATAAATGCAATGCTATGTTATTCTTCATCATTCATAATGCTTTTTGAAGTTAAAAATGCAAAAGATTCTTGGTGATTTCTTAAAGCACCAGATTCTGCTATGACTACCAGTGATTTTCGATATTTCATTGTTGTTAGCAATCCTTTTTTATTTTAGCTAAAAATTAGCAATTCTTATTAATTACTTAAACAAATATTGTCAATTTTTTCATTAATTATGTAATTACCCTTTACCTATTTCATATTAAATTTCTTGAATTCATGATTAAATGTACTAGATTATGCTGAAAACATGAAAGTTGTAAATATACAATTAATAAGCCTTTTGTAATTCCAAGTTCTACAAGCAAGTGTTAAACAATGAATCGCCCACGACACCGATAATCAATCTTACAATCAAGTGTTGGGGAAAGGCAGTTAGTCAATTATCGAGATCACTTGAAAACTCGATTACATGAGTAGCACATGAAAGGTCATTTGAATAGAAATTTCAAACATGAGATACTCCATTATGAAAATCAGCAACTTAGAGAAAAACTACAATTCATGTGGATTGAAATATAGCATAATATTGATTGATAACACTAGTTACACCGTCAAAATGAATACTATGAATGTCACACCCAAGACTGAAAGCCATTTCATGACTAGATTAAGGAATACGGAAATAAGGATTCCTAGGAATCAAAATTTTAGAAAGAGAAAGCATGGCACTCAGGAGCCAGTTAGTCAAGTGAAACGGGCATGGCCATCGTAAAGCTCAAGATGAAAATGCAAACCATCCATTTACTCGAAAAGTTATGGCTGTACTTATCCCATAAAATTTCAAAGCTCTAACAAACATAGAATCATATGATGACACTGCTAGTCCCCAAGAACATATTGAAGCTTTCCATGTTGTAATGCTCTTGTCTAAGGCACTTAATGAAATTATGTGTAAAGCATTCTCCATAACTTTAAAGAAAGTTGGCCTTCATTGATTGTGGGTCTAAGGCAAAACTCTATAGGAAGATTTAAAGAGTTAGCCGATCAATTTCTTGCTCTTTTCACAACATCACAAGTGTGCAAAAAAAAAAACTAGTGCCTTGCAAATCAACATCAAATAGGGAAAACATGAGCCCTAAAAGAGCTACATCAATTGATTCTACTAGGCTGTCCTAAATATCAAGGACTCACAAAAAGCTATACTAGTGCAAAGGTTGAGTTATGGAGTAAAGGTTGAGTTATGAATTTTTGAAATCTACTATCACTATTTACTTCACTATTTAACCCATTAATCAATCTGATTTTTATAGTGTTTTAGAGCTTGAATCTATTAGATATAACTTATTTCTATTATATGGAATCATAATCTAATCATATATGATTAGCTGAAAAGTAAAAGTCCTTGGAAAAATTTGAAAGCTAATGTGCTCTCCATTTATATTCTTGAAGAATATTGAAGATCTTTGTGAGATCTATTTAATATATTTTTCAGCTACTAAGGTGAGTAATTCTTACCTTTCTTATGAATTATAATGTGTTCTTACTTGTGACTTGTTGATTAGTTTATGCAAATGGATAGGATGAGTTTTGGTGATTGTGTAGCCAAACTTGAGGTTGAATAGATTTGTTGAGGTGTTGCTTGGTGTACCATAGAAATAGCTAAGTAATAAGCTTATTCAAACTTTCAAAACATGTTGAAATAAATAATTTCAGTAGAAAGTTGAATATAAAGTTATTTCCCTTATTTTTCTACCATTTTCATGCAAAATCTACTTATGGGAGCTGAATCGCAACTTTTTAAACTAAACTCACGATTATGTTCGTGAAAACCCATCACTTTTGCTTTTATGATTTGACTTGAATTTTGAACTAAATTTGTATGATTTGAATCAATATTTCCTCCTTTGTTTTTTTGATTCTGATCTTCTCGAAAGTTTTCAAAATTTGGTGAGTAAACTCGTATTTTTAACTAAATTTCCTCAATTCTACTCAAATTTCTTTAGCGATTCTAATCACAATTCTACTCAAACTTCAAACCTGACTTTGCTCATGATTCTGATCGTGCCTCTAGAATTTTTCCACTCTTTTCTATTCAAACTTCTTTCTCTTAAAAAAAACTATTTTATTTCTTTGAGTTCAAACTTAAATAAGATGTAATTAAGTCAAGTAAAGTAAATGAAAAGTCTTGAATGGGTAATTTCCAAGTTAATACTAATTAACCTAGTAATTGATCATATGCAAATGACATGGAAGCAATGTGGATGATTATAAAGATAGTGTGACAGAGATTGTATGTTTGAGACAGTAATGAAATGATGGTTTATACATGGATAATAGGAAAATAATCATGATACTTGTTATAATAATGGGACCCATATAATTATGAATGAGGTCTAAGTTTAAATATTCTTAGGAATTGGCCTGTGATATATAATGGCAATGATATATAATATGTGTGATAAAGATGAAATGAAATATATAAGAATGATGGAAGATGTGATAATGTGGTAAGAATGATGCTATTGAGATACTTGAAAATTCCCTATGAAACATGGGATGGCAAGTGATGAATGATTATGATTGTGATATAAAGTTTGATAATGTGCATGAGATATTGAAAAGTATGTGATGATGTGATGCTATGAGTGCTACTGGAATTACAAATACTGCAAGTGATTATATGGTGAAAAGCTCATGCATGACATGGAATAATACACAATGTCATGAATGATGATAAAATATATTAGTATGAAATTAATAAGATATTCATTATGAGAATGGAATGATTGAATATCTAAAAGCTGTTTGAGGCTTAATATGAGAATGATGGAATATGATAGGAAATAATGAACTGAATCCTAGATCTGTGCATTCCAATATGGTGGGGGTATAAGACTGGTACAAGAGGTATAAGGTTGGGATGAGTGGGTTATGGCTGGATTGAAGTAAAAAGGAGATTTAAATTGTTTTCTTTATTATGTTGTTTACTGGAATTGTTATTTTGAATACTTTGGAATATAATAAAATATGACTTGATTATGTGACATGATTATTGAAGGCCTGAAGCTATGTAAATAATATGTTTTATAATTGTTCTTCTAAGAAATTTTGAGAGAAGATTTAATGTGATAAGACAGTGCGATATAAACTAATGTGATGGCTGAGTCCTGTGAAATACTAAAAAGTAATATAGTACTATAACCTGAACACATAATGATTTATGAGAAGGGCTTGTGGCCTTGAGAAAATCATGGTTCTTTATAGTGTGACAATTCAAAATGTATTTTGATATTACTCAAAGGTTGATTCCTGGATCTTTATGATGTGTAGGATAATTTTGGTATGAGTTATGCTTTCTGAAGATATGATTATATGTATTTAGTTAAATGTTGATGAATTTATAAGTTAGATACAAATTTATCTCGCTGAGCCCCAGACTCACTCTTCCATGGATTTTTTTTTTCAGATTCTCAAGAAATTATTGTTAACCCACCTTTGAAAAGTAAAGATAGGGGATAACTTTATAGAAGTTGTTGTTGATGTAAATATCACCACAATAAAGAGTCTTTAAGAGAATATGTCTGATAAGTACTTGTTGAAGGCTTATTAAACAAAAGTTTAAATGAGTGTGCACCATATTTGGGTAGTGCCTCTGTACCTTATGAAAATATCTTTATATATCAATGTTTCTCTCTTCATTTATAAGTTTGCCTTATTAACCATTTGAGTTTAAGTATATAAGAATGGAAAATACTGAAATAAGTATGAGCACAAATGAATAATAAAGATAGGTTACAGGCTGGTGATTATCAATTAGAGATTTGTATTTAAGCTGGTCATGACTAAAAGTTTGGGTCGTGACAGATGTAGAGGCTGGAGAACTATTAAACCTCCCACTTGAAAAGAACTGAAAACCACCCCACTAGAAAATAAGAAGTTTTTCAAATATCACAGAGATTGGTGACATAACACGAACAAGTGTATAGCCTTGAAAAATGAAATAGAAGATTTAATCTGAAAGTGGCACTTACAACAGTACAAGATCAATCAAATGGGAAATCAAATATTATATAGAGCATGGAACAATCAACTTGTCAGAGAACATCTTGTTCTCCTTCTAGGTCTCCTAATGCAAGATAAAATAATAAGGGAAATGAAATTGTAAAAGAGCCTAAAATATTCAGAGCAATTAAAGTCATAACAGGAAGTTCCGATGGAGGTGGAACCTCTAATAACGCCAGAAGGAACACCTAATGTCGGTTATGGTGGTAGAAAATAAAAGTCAAAAACATTATCATAAAAAAAAAAAAAAGAACCAATCATTTCATTTTTAGCAGATGACTATACTCCAGGCTTTGATAAGGAACATAATGATCCAATGGTTATCACGGTGATGATTCACAATTATTCTATCAAAAAGATCTTGATAAACCAAGGTAGCTTAACAAACATCCTGTACAGTCATACAACTACCAATCTTCATATTTCAAAATCCAACCTTAAACCCTATCATGGCAACTTGATTGGGTTTTTGAGTAAACAAGTGTTAGTTGAAGGGTCAATTAAGTTAAGAGTTATACTTAGAACCTGGCCTTTAATAACTAACATGGATGTGGAGTTCCTAGTCATTTATACCCTTAATACGGTGTATAATGCCATTCACGATCATATTTTGTTGAATTGGGCAAAGGCCATAACATCTACACCTCACCTTTTCATGGAAAAAGGGGATAGAACAAGTTAAGGTCAACTGATTGATAACTAGGAGATGTTATATGAATAGTTTGGCGTCGGGTGAATCTCCGAAAGGGAAACAAAAGATAAATGATGAGCCCTAAATGAGTAAAAACAATGGGTAAAATGATAATAGTAGAATCAATGGATTCAAGAGAAGATAATAGAAAGTGAAATCTGAAACTTGTATTCAAAATTGAGGAAATAAGGCTATTTGAAAAAATAATAATAATTGATTAATCAAAATTGGGAAAAACTTGTTGGCTGGATTATGATCAAGATTGATCAAGCTATTGAGAAAGCAGTCTAAAGTATCTCCTATGGACATGCTTGGAATTGACCTATAGGTTGCTAGCCATAAACTTGCTATAGACCCTTTAGTAAAACCAGTTTAACAAAAGAAAAGATGACATGGTTCAGAAAGGTTAGAAGCCACGAAGGAAGAAGTTAGTAAGTTGAAAGTAGAATTTATATCAGAAGTTCATCATACCATTCATCTTTCTAATGTCATAATGGTAAAAAAGGCCAATGGAAGCTGGAAGATGTGTGTTGATTTTACAGAATTAAGCAAAACTTGTTTGAAGGACGCCTCTCCCTTATCAAACATTGATAACCTAGTCGATTGAGCCTCTGGCTATGTAGTTTTGAGTTCCTGTGATGCCTTCTCAGGCTACAATCATATACTTATGTGGGAAGAAGACTAAGACAAAATTACATTCATTACTGATAAGTTTGTGTTTTGCTATAAAGTTAGATCTTTTGCTCTAAAAGATGCTAGGTCAAAATATCAGAGGATGATAAATGAAATCTTCAAAGAATAGATTAGTAAAAACCTAGAAGTTTACAGATGACATGTTAATCAAATGTACCAATATGTTTGGTCATCTATCAGACTTAAAAGAAATTTTCAGTGTAATAAAAAGGAATTGAATGAGAATCAAATCTAACAAATGCTCCTTTGGCATCATTGTAGGTAAATTTTGGGATTCATGCTAATAGAGAAAGGTATAGAAGTCAATCTAGCTAAATGTCAGGTGATATTGGACATGAAAAGACTAACCAACTTGAAAGAAGTACAATGCCTTAATGATTAGGTTGTGGCTATTTCCCACTTCATGTTTAGGTAATCCTTATTTTCCTTTTAAAATTTTAATTTGAAACTCTAGCGAATAGTAAGTAGATTATATGAATAATACCTTATAATTAAAGAATATGGTGTACATGCCATAGATTAACAAATAAATGCTTACTATTCTATAAAATCTTAAAGAGTGGAAAAGAATTCAAATAGGATGATGTTTTTGAAGAAGTATTCTCCCAACTAAAAGAATTCTTGTTATCTCCGCTTATCTTGTTAAAACCAAAATATAGAGAAACTTTATACTTATATTTATCTGTAACTAATAAGGTAGTAGGATTAATCCTGATTAAAGTAGAAAATGGTGAACAAAAGCCAATTTATTACACATGTAGAGCTCTATATGGGCCAGAACTTTGGTATTAAAAGATTAAAAAGCTAGCATTTGTTTTATCGACATCTTATGAAAATTTAAAACCCTATATCCAATTATATCAAGTGGTTGTTACAATAGACCAACCTACTAGGTGGGCCTTGCAAAAACTAAACCTCTCAGGAAGATTAGTGGCTTGATTAGTTGAGTTATTACAGTACAAATTGATATATGAACTAAAAAGGGCTATAAAAGCTTAAGTCCTAATAAACTTTATTACTCAACTAATAAAGACCAACCAAGAAAAGAGGGTGGTCAATGAACAATCACATGAATGGACCTTGTACACTAATGGCTCATCAAACAAATCTGGAAGTAGAGTTGGGATCATTTATGAAGGACTAGAAAGTGTGATAATTGAATATGCCCTCAAATTTGGCTTTCGAGTTATAAATAATCATGTTAAATATGAAGCACAGATAGCTGGATTGAAACTAGCAAAAGCATTTGGAACTAAAGCGATATAGGCCAAAAGTGATTTTCAACTCATGATCGATCAAGTAAATTAGATTTACGAGACTAGGGTCCCTTGTCTTGTTAAGTACATGAAAAAAGTGAAAGCTTTAATATTTGAATTTGAGAACTTCAAACTGGAACAAATTCTATGAAGCAAAAATGACCAAGCAAATGCTTTATCCAAGTTGGCAAGTATGAAGACCACAACCAATAATCAATCAATCATTCAAAGAACAATTAGTTGACCCACCATTGAGGAAAGTGCAACAATGTGAATAGATCATTTAGAATCTTGCATGGAACCCATAAAGATTTATCTTAAGAATTAGTCACTACCGAAAGATTGAAAGAAAGCTACAAGAATAAAAAAGTTTGCTGCCCCCTTTTATTTGCTGAATGATTAGTTATATAAATGAGGTTTTTCATTACCATAGTTATAATCCTTACATTCAGTTGAGGTTAATTATGTATTAAGGAAATTACATGAAGGAATATGTGAAAGCCATGTGGTTGGAAAAATACTAGCTTAGAGAGTCTTATGTTCAAGATATTACTGGCTAACCATGAAAAACGATTCCTTAGAGTTAGTAAAAAGGTGTGACAAATGTCAACAGCATACAAACATTCCTCAAAAGCCACCAAACAAGCAAAGTATAGTCATTTCTCCCTGGCTGTTCACCCAATGGGGAGTAGATTTCTTAAGACCATTTCCCATAACTCCTCAGCAATTTAAATTTTTAATAGTTGTTGTTGATTATTTTATTAAATGGATCAAGGTAGAGTCTTTGCCTACGATCATTGTCTATAATGCCTAAAAATTCATATGGAAATTTATTATGTGCAAATATATTGTGCCTTACGCACTGGTGACTGATAATGATGCACAATTTACAAGTGAAATCTTTAAGAAGTTTTGACATGACCTTGAGATAATGCAAAAGTTTGCCTCAATTGAGCATCCATAGACAAATGGATAGGTGCCTCAATTGAGCATCCATAGACAAATGGATAGGTGGAGTTAGTTAATAGAGTGTTATTGGAAAGATTGAAGAAATGTTTGAATCAATCAAAACACATATCGGTTAACAAGTTACCAACTTTTCTTTTATCTTACCAAACAAATTCAAACAGACACTAGGGAGACACTTTTCATTTGATGTTTGGTCAAAAAGAACTTATCCTAGTGGAAAATAGTCTACTAACAAAGAGAAAAGGAAATTTTGATGAGAAGGCAAATGGTGATTTATTCTTGGAAAACTTAGACATGCTCGATAAAAAAAGGAAATGACACATATTTGATCAATTACTTATAAATAATAATAGGCAAAATATGATAATAAACAAGTAAACCTAAGTAAATATGAACACGACACCTTGGTATTGTGAAAAGCAGATGGACCAAGAAAAGAAGTAGAAGATGAGAAACTTGCAACAAATTAGGAAGGCCTATATCAAATGATTGACAATACAGGAAATAGAGCCTATTGTCTAGAAATAATAGAAGGAAAGAAGCTTCGTAAAGCATAGAATGCCACACAATTTTATAAGAATATCATATACAAGTGTTCATGTAATAGAATATACGGGTTCAACTGATCAATCATGGATTAGGAAAACCCAGATGAGGATTTTCCCCCATGTTGATCAGCCTTGTACTTTATAATCTTAACCTATAGTGAATGAATAAAATGAGTTATTTCTATCTTATCATAAAACTAAGATAGCTTAAATAATGAAAGCAAGAATAAAGGTTATAATTTATCATTTGAAGCACCGCTTGAAAAATACTTAAAGGTCACTAACCTATTGATATGACTAATGGCCATTGGCATAATATTTATTGATTTTAGAAGCACTACTTCAAAAGCCACTGGCTTGAAAAAAACCTGAATGTGATAATCTACAAAGATATTAGTAAGGTATAACTATAACTTAGAACTAAAAGTTCTAATTTTATTGATAAATATTTACAATGATTGAGTGATTATAATATAAAAATTGATAATAATTAGAAGAAAGAACTAAAATAATATAGTAACCTGAATCTTGAATTCATATTTTATGCTTTTTGGCACACAACTTATCTTAAATATTAGCATAAATGAATTATGCAAATAATGAAAACATAGTATAATAACCATAATAATTTATAAAACACATTAAAATATTAAGCAGTATCTTAAAATGTCGACTAACCAAAATAATATCCAAAAAAACACTTAAAATCATAATATCAAAATACAACACAAATACAAGCATGATAAAACTATTCCATGGTGGGACCATTCATGTTCTCTCAATCAACATCTCATTGCTGACCCCCATCCAATACAGTGTCTTTCAACACCAAATCTTCAACATCCTTATTTAGATCTAAGTAGTTCAAATCAAGGTCTTTATACAAGTATTTCACTTGATTGGTCACAAGATTAAAGCTGATGTTAAAAGATTTCACAGCCAGCTTCTCCCATTCAATGGTATGATTTTCAATAGCAATTTCCTCTTTCTCTAGTCACTTCAATTATTCTTGATATTTTGATTAATCTCATTCAGTCTTCTTATTCTTCCATTCATCTCGATCATGCTCCACGACATCAAAGTTAGCTTTAATCTTCTTAAAAGCTTATTTGTTATTTTGAGCTTCTTTGAAAGTATTGGAAGTAACAAGCTCAATAAATTTGATTTTTTTCATTTAATTCCTGCAAAGTTTTGTCCTTCTTAGCAATAGACTTCTTCATATCCTTGGCAGTGGCCTTCAAAATTTTTCAATTTTTTACATCAAAGGCAAATTGATTTTTTCCTTTATTATCTAGGTAAAATTTCTCATATTTGCATACCTCATTGTTAGCCATTGAGAAACATGCACTTTAATGAAAAGATTGAGTTACCATATGATGAGAAAGACTAATTAACCCATGACTCTGGAGCTTCTTCCCTAAGCCAGCCACATCCTTAGGAAAAAGAAGTTGGCCCTAACTAAAGCTTACATAATTAATGTCCTAGTAAAGTAAGCTATCAAGAAATCCATTCTTTCCTCGGGGACCCATAAGATGAACTTCCTTGCCCGATTAGCAAATTGGGATTAGATGATTTATCAAGTTATTGAAAGATGCCCTTCCATTTCCAATAGGAGAAACTATAAAGGCTAGTGGAACTTTAAAATATTTGGGATTAGATGGATTACTCGATTGTAGAATAGTGAGGTTCAGTTAAGCGGCTTTAGGATCGGATGGATAAGGGTTCTCATTCTTATCTCGTGGAGAAATTTTTTCAAAAGATTGATTTCTCTTCCAACCAAATTTCTAATCCTTCACTAGAAGTTCTAAATCGATCTTTCGAAATAAGTCAATCCCTCTACTTATTCGGTTGGGAAAAAGACTTATTTTGAGTGGAAGGAGGGGCAAACTTCTTGTTGAGTTTCCTTATTTTGTCAAGTTTTAACATGTTTTTCCTTTCAACAAAAACTCCTACACAAAAAAATGATTGATCAACAATACAAAACTATTATAACAAAAGGAAGGAGAGGACATTGTATGATATAAACTTAAAACCTTTTAAATATTCCAAGGGCCGGGCTCTGAAAAGAAGTCAATATTGAGCCAATCTTTCTTGGAATAGTCTCCCTACTTTTTTTTATAGGGAAAATGAGCAATCAAATGAGATCAAACTATTGGAAAATGAAGCATTCCTTTATGACTCAACCAGCATAGTTGAAACTCGCTACTCTTCAAACATACTTTGAAGAAAGAATCTTTCCACTCTTTTACACTAGACAACATGTCTGTGAAAATGCAGTGACAATTCCATTGTGTAACATACACCCAACCCCTACTCTTTTTAGGAGAATGTGTAAAAAAATAAAATAAAAATCCCACTAAAGGAACTAAGCCTAATTTCGAACAAATGAACTCAAAGCACAAGAGGAAGACCCATCCATTATAGGTCAATTCTAAAAGTGCAATATTAAGCAAATAGAGATTAGCCTATTGCAATAGAGTAAAAGGATGCCTCAAATTGATTCATTATATGAAAGCTCCATAAAATATAAAAAAACCTATTGGTGTCAAAACTGCAATATCGTTCACTTTTCTAAGCAAATTCAAAAGATATAGATGATTGCTCAAACTACGGGATTTATAAATTTTTTTCAATTTTTCCATTCAATCAGTTGAAAGCCATGTTAGGGAAATTTTAGTCGATTAGACTTTGACACTAACTTAATTTATCTCCTTCACCAATCTATTAGTGTGATAAGCAAAATCATTCCCATTTTGATCTCACAAATTAGTCCATGAAAGGTTGTTCAAATAAGATATGTCATGGTGACCTAGATGAAGAGCTTGAATGTTGTTTACCTGAAAAAAGGCATATTTGGATGAGAAGTTAATGCTTCTTTTGTGTTTAGATTATGATTACTCTTGTCATATTGGTCGATGGTGCTTTTATCATCTTGAGTTGGCTCCAGTATAGTGGTCGTTTTAGTTTAAGGGTTTTTTTTCTAGAAATAAAGTGCAACAAATTCTCTTCTATCTTGTCACTTTAAGGTTCGATTTGAAAAGATCTAGATGATCTCATTCAACACCGATGGAGGATAGAAAGGTCATCCATAAAAGAGCTAACTAGTTAGTAATTGTTTGGTCGTATTATGTTACCTTCTTTTGATGGGTCCCTAGACATTAATGAAAAAAAAAATAAGAGGAAAAAGATGCTGAGTCTTGCTTGTACTTAAAAGAGAGAGAGAGAGAGAGAGAGAGAGAGAGAATAGGAAGTCAAAAACCAAAGGCAATTAAAAGTAGCTATATTATAACTCTTGCATATAAACAGGCATAAAACTCTAACGACTTCAGGAATTCAATTAATTAAAGTTAAACCCTTCAATTATGGAAAAACCCAAACAAGAAAACCAAAGGGAAAATGTAATAAAAAAAATAATAGAAGAAAATAAAAATTAATGCCATAACCTTTTTACTCCAATAACATACTTGAATCGATTTAAACATACAAAACTAGACACAATAAAACACTTTAAAATGCCTAAATCTAAGAAAAAATGATAAACAAAATATTCTCAAAAAATAAAAATCTTTCTTAGATATTTTTGAAATTATTAGCAAGAATTATAACTTAACTAAACTATTATGAAGAAAAAATTGACTTAGAAAACAAGGTGACAAAGCGTTGAAAATACTAGGCATCTTCCTTGGCAAAAAAGCTACATCCAATATGGAACCAATTATTTGGGCGATATGTCCCAGGTAAGGAAGATAGTTGCCATCACGAACCCCTAAAATCTAGTCATGATCAGCTTGAATATCACCTTTTTCATGGAATATTCACTAGCCTTTACCATTTATTTCTATTACAATCATCTTAGAATTTTTGTAGAGATATTTATTCAAAACTTATTGGCTAACTAGGACATAGCAAATTTAAGAAAGACAGAAATGCTCATAAAAAATATATATATTGTATAATTTACACCAGCATTGTCCAATAGGCCTATGCCAGGTTGTCACATTATGCCAAGGTTTACAAATAGCTTCTAAACAAAATAACTTCCACCTTCCATAAAACCTAGAAACCACTCCTAAACTACCCTATATACTTCTCATACAAGGCATTCAAAGAGGCTAAATTAACCTATGTCTTACCATAACATCAAAAGCATAGGTTAATATAACTAAGCCCAGTGGCCCTTTTATTTACAAGGTTTTCCAAAAAGGGTCAACAAATTATATACATATCAATGGTAGACCTCTAGGGGTCAAACCATCCTAAGGCCATCATAAGAAGTACATTGGGTGGCTCCAATGTGATGATTTCACCTTTATGGAGAACTTCACAACCTATTAGATTCAAGATGATAGTATAATATATATTTATTTGATATGTTTCTAAGAGGCTCGAGATTGTGGTGGTGAAAATATGAATAGTAACTTCATTAGGTCATTATCCATTCTTACTTTTCAAGGGTAGGGTTTGCAACATGTCTTGAGAATCTGAAAAACAATCTACAGAAGAATGAGTCTGGGACTCAGTGAATAATACGTGCCAAACTTATGAATTCATCAAACAATGAAAGGCATGTATATGCACATTCAGACCATAACTGGATAGCCATTTCTCATACAATTTTTTTATAGGTAAATATTGAATACCAGAGCCTCACCTCTGAGGAAGTTCACATCATATTTTTCTTAACATATTATGCTAAGTCAGGCTCTTATAGCCATAGGCCATCATTATGTGCTCCAATCTCATAATATCATATCTCAACATTTCATATGGGAATAAAACAAATCAAACAATACATAACAATCTATATAAATCTCCTTGTTACTCCGGTCCAGCCTTATTCTACACAATCTCAACCTTATCCCTCCAAGCCAACCTTATCCCACTCATCATTTCAGAATGCACAGATCTAAGATCTGGTTCATTATTCCTATCATGCCTCATCATTCACAAATCAAGTCTTAGAGAGCTCTTAAGTATTCAATTATTCTACTCTCATAATAGATATCTTATCTATTTGACATTATCAAATTTCATCATTATCTATGGTGTCATACACCATTCCATATCTCATGTAAAATATCACACTTTACACAACAAGATTACTCACATTAACTATATTATAACAATCACACACATTTACAATCACTACCATACTTTCTTGTTTCATGTCTATGTTAACCGCTAAATTTATTATTTAGATATCATTGTATATATCAGTTTATAAGTTACTTTTTTAAAATATCTTAATTGTTATACTGCAATTAATTAGGGTCTTTATAAGATTAAACCAAAGGAAATATAGTATAGGTTAGAGAGAATTGAAATTGAGCCAAACAATGTAAAAATTTCTAGATGTGCGATCAAAATTGTAAGCAGGATCGTTGAAGAAATATAAGTAGAATTGCAATTTGAAACAAAAAAATTCAATTGTGAAGGGATCAATTTGACTCTAGGGAATTCAATTAAAAATGTGAGTTTCCCCACCAAAATATGCAACCATTTAGGAATTCCAAATTCAAATGCAACCAAAATCACGATCGGGATCAAAAAACAGGGTAGGAAAGATCGATTTGAATCACACAAATCTAGTTCAAATTTTGATTCATATCATAAGAGTAAAACTATTGGGTTTCTACAAGCATAATCATAGGTTTAGTTCAAAAGGTAGCAATTCGACTCACACGAATAGGAATTACAAGCAACAATAAAAAAACAAGGGAGAACAACTTTCAATTTAACATTACACTAGGATCTTAACATGACATGTTTTGAAAGCTTAAGTATGCATAAAACTTAGCTATCTTAACAACAAACTAATCATCTTATCAATAGATCCATTCAATCTCAAATTATGTCTGACAATCACAAAACCTATTTTCATAACTAGCACCAAATATTCAATAGATCACAAGTACGAAACACAGTATAAATCTCAAGAATAGTAAGAATTATTCACAAGTGGGCTAGATATGTCAGATCACTATTGATCTCACTTATAATCCTCAACACTTTTCACAAACAAAGACAAAAACATGTTACTTTCTTAGTTATTTGAATGTTTTTCTTTCAACAAACAATTATATATCATTTGCTTATGGTTTTATCACAAAAAAATAGATTAGATACACAAGATTTGAGCTCTAAAAAATAGAAAATTAGCATGGGTTCTTGAAGTGAACAATGACATCAATAGTAATTATAGACGTAAAAATTCATAACTTGAATTATACTCAGTGAATCAATATGATTTTGATATCAAAATGAATAAGAAGAAGAGAAGAATCAGTAGTAAAAATTTGAAAAAATAATAAAAAAGTTTGGTAGACTTACTTGATGAGTAAGAAAGTGAAAGTAGAGAGAGTGTGTCAAGCTTAGAGAAAAAGATATTGCATGGGTTTTGCAACTCGGGAAGCTGAAGAAAAAGAATAGTAAGTTAGCTAAAAGAAAGGTATAATGGGAAAAAGTAACTTAATTTCCCAATAACTACAAGTTGACAATTTTTCTTTTTAGTAATTTTTTGATTTCTAGCATTTTGAGCTCAAATTTAACATACTTATTAATAATTAATGATCATAAAATTTTAATTCAAATTAGTTAAATTAAATAACTTCATAATGGCTCTAATTTTGTGCTCATCTAATATTCATAGCCCTAGTTTCGATATTTCTAAAGTTTTCCAAAAATTGAATATCAATAATATAAATTTTGTTCTTTGAACATTTACGATAGGAATTTGATCTCTGAAATATTTCTAAAATTTCATATAGTTTATTCTACTATGTTTGGGTCTCTCATGACTCCAGATTTATAGTTTCAAATTTTTCAAAATTTTTAATTTCTTTTTTTTTTTTAATTTTAAAGCTACTTTATGACCAAAATTGATTTTAGAAAATTCATGGTATTATAGTTGTAAAAGCTCTAGAAGAAGAAGCATCAAATTTCTCTAAAGATTATTTAAGCCAAATTGATAGTGATGCTATGAAGTGAAAAAGTTTTTATATTCTAAGTGAATGACCTACATTGAAAACTCTTAGGAGCCATCAATTGAAAGAGGTATGTTAGTTTATTGTAATTAAGGCCCATTAAATGCATCGAATGAGTGAAATGAGGTGTTAAAAAAACTAAGCTTTGATTCAATAGGCCCACTATAATAATAATAATAATAATAATAATAATAACAACAACAACAACAAAAACAACTCAAAGTCATTTAATTGGGCACGTTAATAGTCTGTGAGATCTTGGAGACGTTGCATCGAATCATTTAAAAAGTCAATTTAGCCTCTTTACAAGCTTTGGGGGCAAGTGACAAATAATAAGTTACTAGTCACGTAAAGAGCATAAGTCAGTCAGGTACCGGATGCATGAGTCTTGCATGTGACTGAGCAAATAACAAACAAATATGGCCATGAGTTTCACACATGACTGAATAGTTACAATGACTAACTACTAACCACGTGGTGAGATAGGATGAATCTTGATAACTTGCACAATTATCATTAGTTGCTAAATGGCTAGTGACAATTGTGTTTCCAAAATCCTTCAACCACTAGATAGTTGACACATAAATAGCTCCCATTGAGTATGTATTTTAAGGACGTATATCATTTCTTACATTCAGTATGATCATGTAGATTGATTTGACTATCAAAGAAACCCTGGCAGCTATCACTATTTAAGCCCTTTTTATATAGGACATGTCACGACCCAATTTCCTGACCATGATTGGTGTGAATATCAATTCCATATTGATAATCGCTAGCCTTTATCCTATTTCCATTACCCATTTCAAGTCATACTTATTTCAACATTTCTAAGCACATTTGCTTGAACTCAATTAGATGATTGAGAAATTATAAGCTTGTAGAAAGAAAGATTGGCATACTGGAAAAATATACACATGTTATACTGTACAAAGGTATTGCGCAACAAGCACATACCCCTTTAAACATTTGTTCAACAAATTTTCATTTTTGTTCTTCAAAAGAACCTCCATAACAACAACCCACTAGTTCTATGAGTCTTCCCTTTTACCACTCTATGTGCTAACAAGGGCAAAGGTAATCCAAAAGTTAGATTAACTTATAGCTTTCATGACAGTAAGTATAGGTTAAACTAATTAATCCCTTAAGTACACTATAGTCATCTATATACAAGTTTTTAAAAAGTTAGCAAAATGTAAAAGAAGATAATTGAACCACTAGGGATCAAGCCATCCCATAGCCATCATAAGTACGACATTTAGGGGTTCCAGGGGTACATTCTCTACCCCATGCAACACCTCATAGCTAGCTAGATTAAGAATGACAATATAATGAAACTTAATTTGATATGCCCCTATAGGGCTTTCTACGGTGTCGTGTAGACATCAGCCACAATCTCTATGGGATCGTTATTCATGCTTACTTATTAGTGGTAAGATTTGCATCAATATCTTGAGAATCTGAAAAATAACCCATAGAAGAGTGATTCTAGGGCTCAATGAGACAAATCCATATCTAACTTATGAGTTTCTTAACTATCAACAATATATGTGCACATCATTGTTATATAATTATATGTGTACCAGGTTTAATAATCAGTCATGAAATTTCAAAAACTAACATATAATTGGTATCATACCATATTATCATTGTCACATTAAGAATCATAAATGTCTTAAGGCCTTAAGCCATTATCATTAATCTTCACGTTATCAAATTTCACTGCATCTCATTTCAATATCTCATAGAATAGCAATAAAAATAAATCTCCTTGTTAATTGGATCCAACTTATTTCGCACAAACACAGCCTTATCCCTCCAAGTTTTACCTTATCCCGCATGCCATATCAGAATGCACAAATCTGGGGTCTGGTTCATTTACCCTATCTCATCACATCATTCATATTTCATCATCTTCATATATCATATGTGATTCCATTATCTTATGGGGAATTCTCAAACTTTAAGCAATATTAATACTCACAATAGTTGTATCATAACATTCATATTCAATCACAATCTTAACCACATAAGTCATATTCTTTCGTTATCACAACCATGCACTCTTTGTCACATCATTATTACAACTATGAGGATTATTATCATAATATCAATGCATAGACAATTATTAGATTTATTGATATTAGCTTATGAGTTGCTCAATTAGGATTTATTAAGTGTTATATTCAAATTAGTTAGAATTCATAGGTGATTAGACCAAAGGAAATAAAATATGTCTTAGAAAGAGGGAAGTTTAGGCTAAATGAGTGTAAAATTCTGAGATCGGGTACAAAATCCAAGTAGAATCACAATTAGAATCATGGTAATCAAATAAGAAGGATTTGATTCAACTTAAGGAAATCTAATTCAAATACGAGTTTGCTTGCCAAAAATTGAAAACTTTTAGGAAGTCCAAGTTATGCATGCAATTAAAATCACAATTGGAATCGAAAAATAGGGTAAGAAAGTTTGATACAACTTGTAAAAATCTAGTTAAATTTATATTCGAATCACAAGACATAATGCAACTCAGTTTCTACAAGTATAATTGCGGATAGTGTAAAAGTGGCAATTTGACTTGTGAATTATGGAAATGTAGAAGAATAATAGAAAAATAGGGGAAATAACTTCTAATCTTATACCAAATCATAGGAGTTCAGCAAAACATATTTTAAGGACTTAACACGCATAAAACCCAACTTTTTCAATAGAAAATTCACCATTATCTCAATAAGGCCATTCAAACTTAACTTTAACATACAATCACAAATACCCATTTTCTTTAACTTACACCCACAATCAAAGGATTACAATCAATAAACACTTTATAATTCACAAGAAAGGTAAGAATCACTCACCTTAGCAACTGAAAACAAGAAATCAAATCAAATTCCACAAGGATCCTCATTACTCTTCAAGAACAAGAAAAAATAGGATATTAGCTTCTTAGATTTTCAAGGTTTTTCTTCCATCAAACAACTAACTACTATTAGATTATGGTTTTATTACAAAGAATCAAGCTAGAAATAATAGATTCAAACTCTTAAAATATTAGAAAATCATGTGGGTTCATAAGTTAAATAGTAATGTAAATAGTAACTATTGGATTAAAAAATTCATAACTCGAATTATACTTAGTGAATTAACATAATTTTGGTACCAAATTGAAGAGGAAGAAGATAGGAATCAACAACAAAAATATAAGAATTAACATGAAAAGATGAGAGACTTACTTAAAGAGAGAAAGAGTGGTGTAGAGGGAGAAAAAAATGTAGTTGTTGAAATGTGTGTATTTTGCATGAAGGTTACTGGGGAAAGGATAAAGAAAAGGGAAAGCAAACTGACTTGCATAGGGAAAAATGGGAAAAAAATAGTCAACTCCCTATTAATTCATCTTTGACTTAGCAACTTTTTCTAATTTTCTCAACTTCGAATCTAAAATTCACACAATCATTGATTGCCATCGGCCATGAAATTTTAATATAAATTAGTTAAATTAATTACCTTTATAATGAATATAATCTTACATTCACTGGGCATCCATAGCCGTAGTTTCAATCTTTCAGAAGTTTTTTGTTGATGGTGAAATTTGGTAAGCCCCAAATCTCAGTCAACTAGAATAGTTCATGTATCCCCAAACTACAATCCGATTATAGAAATGCAAGAAAACAACAAAACCAAGAAAAAGGAGGAAGAACAAGATGAACACTAGAGATTTTAACGTGGTTTAGCTAAAATCCTTTGTTTGAATTCCTACGTCCATAGATAATTTTATTTCAATGAAAAATTTGGTAGAGTTACAATATGTATTTTCCCCCAGCCTATTGTATCAGATCCTCATCCTTTTATAAAGGCTGGGAGGTTACAAATGTAATTTACTAAGTTGTAAATTTGTTACATCAAATAATAAATGTATTTGACAAGTACGACTTCTGCAAATCGACTTCTATAGACTGTTTTCTACGTGTGGGCCCTTGTAAGCTGCTCTTTGCATATTGCCTTCACAAGTTGGGTCTGAGAGGGTGTCTGCTTTAGGTTCACTTATGGCAAGCTTTTATCTGGGCGAGATGCCACGTCCGCAAGCCAAGACTCTTGTTCTAGGGTCACTACTAGTCTTTGATCAGTAATGTGGAGCTCGCATTTGGTGATGCGAGCTCGTGTAGGATGAACTATTGGCTATGGGAGTCGAGGCTCATCTTTTAGTGAGCTGGGGCTACTACTTTGGCCTCACTCTATGCTTTAAGCTTGTAGCTGGCAATCTAGTGCCCTTGAGTGATCTTAACTCTTGGGTGGTTTAGGCTCTTTATGGTTAGACTAGTCCCTTATCGGGCCTTTGCCAGCCCATTTTTCATAGTGCCAGAAAATAACCATAACATTAGCCCCTCAAATCTCAGTCCGCTTTACAGGCTGAGAGTTGTAGTTTGCCAGCAAAGTCTTTATTTATGGATTGTCATGTAGTCAAAGTCTTTATGTTCAGTTTGTCATTTTATCTACTCCAGGCCATACTTCCTATAGTACGTGTTTCATAGCCACTGGCGTGACAACCTTATTTTCTTCTAAGCCATTTGATTAAGAACAACTAGATATCTTCTGGACTCTTCAGTGAGGCTAGACTCGTGTATTTAAGACAAGGGAAATCCTTCTTCTTTCTTCTCAAAATGACCTGATGAGTGCTTTAGCTAAGCCCCCCCATGTTTATGATAATCTAGCTTTTTGATGAGGTGTGTATGACCTACTATATAAGAAATCTTTATAGGCAATTCTTCTTTGAAGATTCTAGAAGATCTTGCATAGATCTTAGATTATTTCCTCACGATTATGTCATGGAATTCAACCTTTCCAGCCATGCTCTTTTGCTTCTTTTGAATTTTTAGTGCTGGGAGTGAGACAATTGAGAGGGAATTTTTTAGCTAAAAAGGATGATAAGAAAGAGATTAAGGAGGCAACGTGCTCGTCGGTCCTCTAGCTAGTTGGAGTTTAACTCCTAGAAGCTAGCCTTCTTTTCAAAATGTGATAGTTATAGGCTTATTCTGATTTGTATTTTAAATCTTCTGATGTAAATTTACCTTGTTAAGTGATGCCTTTAATGAGTGAGCTTTTCTTCATGATTCTTACATGTTGAATGTTATGTTAGATGTTCTGCATATCATAGATGATAACATAACTTCTTGTCAAACATAACTAAATGAAATGTTTAGATAACCAATCGATCATATTTTTTTGGTTAGTAATGAATCTAAGCATCACAGTGTCTCAGTTAGTGATGAATAATGTACAAGTAGGTTGCATGAGAATTGCACCTAATAGTAAGTCGCATGCGAGCTATGAGCAATAGGTCGCTTGTGAGCTATGAGTAATAGGTTGCATGCGAGCTATGAGTAATAGGTTGCATGTGAGCTATGAGTAATAGGTCACATGCGAGCTGCACCACAACAATTTATTGCTCAGTGGCCAGTGTGAGTTTAACCTTGCTAGCAATCTTGTTGCTCGATGGAACAGTAATCTCATAGCTCAGTCTTATAGTAATCATGTTGCTCAACAAAACAGCAATCTCGTTGCTTAGTTTTAGAACAATCTTGTTGCTCAATGGAACTGCAATCTTGTTGCTTAGTTCCATAGCAATCTCGTTGCTCAATGAAACAGCAATCTCGTTGCTCAGTGAAACAGCAATCTCGTTGCTTAGTGAAATAACAATCTCATTGCTCAGTGAAATAGCAATCTCATTGCTTAATTCCATAGCAATCTTGTTGCTCAGGAAAGCAATGAGTTTATTTTAATGCCTCTGCACCTCATTTGACAAGCTGGCAATGAATTTTAGCATACGAGGTGCCTCAGCTAAAGAGTTAGCAATGATGTCGAGTTTGACTTTGTCAAAATAGAATAACTTTCTTCTTGTATAATATTTTGCTAAAGATTATCAGACAAAAAGATTTAAGGTGCTTTCATTAACTTCTAAACATTATTATAGCATTAAAATATAGTTCTAACCAAAGGCCCCTGTTTGTGATCAGGGATCTGTTGGAGTTACTGAGGTTGTTGTTTGGAGGGCCAGACCACATAATCTTGCAAGTGACCTTTCTTGATGAGGTCCTCTATGGCATCCTTGAGTGCCCAACATTCCAAGGTGTTGTGCCTAACCTCATTGTGATAGGTGCAGAATCTGTTTATGTCCTTGAACTTGCTAGGGGTCCTCAAGGGCTTGGGTTTCCCAAAATCTTCCTTATTTCTTTCTATGGTGAAGATCTTATCTTAGGTGTCAGATAAAATGCTATAGCTTTCATGGAAACATTGATGTTGAGGTCGCTGAGTCCTCATCTTCTTTGCAAGTTGGATATTGAAGTCAACCTTCTGACTGTCCTTGCCATTCCAATCATTGCTCCTCTTCTTGGTACTGCTTGCCTAATCAGATTTTCCAAGGCCAAAGGTTTCTTCCCACCTAATCTGTTTGGTAGCTCGATCATAGAATTCAGCTAGATCTCTTACCTGGGACTTGTATAGGCTTTTATATAGCTTTCCATCTTTGCGGAGTCTCGCTAAGATAGGCCGTCAAGATATTTTCCTTTGAGGGATTCTTTACGAAATTGGCCTCGTGCCTGAACCTTGTAATCTTTCAGTGATTCATGCTTGCACTGAAAAACCATTGCAAGATGGCAAGGTGGTGCAAGCTACCTTTTCAAAGCTCGATACTGATTAGTGAATTTCCTCTAACACTTTTCCCAATTACCGACGTTGTGAGTTGGGAGACTTTTGAATCAAGATCAAGGTATGGTTCCTAATGTTGCTTGGAAAACATGATATTTAACTAGAGGATCAGTTGTTTAGAGATCCATCTTGACATTAAATGTGTCCAGCTGGTTGCATGGGTTTCTATTCCCATTGTACAATGGAATTGTGGGAACTTTAAGTTTGTAAGGGAGGGGCTACATTTCGATTTCTACAAAGAATGGCGAACTCCCCTCGTAGCAAACTTGATCACCTTGAGTTTGAGGGCGTTCCTCTAGTTGCTTCATCCTTTGAAGCACTTCTCTCATCATTGGATCCTGCATTTTGGATTGCTGATTAGAGGATTATCAGCTCCTTTTATCTTGGTCATGAGAGCAGTGAGCTAAGGTGTGGCCTTGGTTGGTCTTGTTCGATCTCTCGACTCGATGTGAGCTCTCACATCATTACATATCACTATTCTCATGTGATTGGGAAGCTCTTGATCTCGTTCGTTGATTGGTGGAGTAAGCTGAGTCAGAGTGCTGATATGTCACCTAGCTGACTTTTCCCCTTAGGCTCATTCACTTAGCTATTGAAGTTGCACAACAATCTCTACCTATTTTTACGTGTCCATAACTTGGGCTTACATCAGCACTTTAACCGCCTCTGCCAACTTTTTTACCGTGTTCTCAAATATTTGCTATAACTGGTGACATGTCTGTACCTTATCAGTTCCAGGAGCGGCAGCAGGCTAGCAGTGAGTTTCGGGGGACAAATTGGCAGTGATACCGATAGCAGGAGCATCTACCAACTAGTTAGTTGAAGTGTTTGAGCTTCTAGTGGTTCTTCTTCTAACCATTGTAGTTGAGCAGAAAAAGTAATCAAAAAATAGATGGGCCCTCCTTCTAGTGCCAAGATGTTGATGTTGAAATTTGGTAAGTCCCAAATCTCAATCAACCAGAATAGTTTTTGTATCTCTAAATTGCAATCATGTTGTAGAAATATAGAGAAACAACAAAAGCAAGAAGGATGAGGAAGAACAAGATAAACACCAGAGATTTTAATATGGTTTGGCTAAAATCCTTTGTTTGGATTCCTACATCTATGAATGATTTTATTTCTATAGAAAATTTGATAAAGTTACAATATGTATTTTCCCCCAGCCTATTATATCTAATCCTCCCCCTTTTATAGAGCCTAGGAATTTACAAATGTAATTTATTTAGTTGTAAATCTATTACATCAAATAATAAATGTATTTGACAAGTATGGCTTCTATAAATTACTTTCTGTGTATAGGCCCTTCTAAGCTATTTTTGGCAGATTGGCCCCGCAAGTTGGGTCTAAGAGGGTGTCTATTTTAGGTTCACCCATGGCGAGCTTTTATCTGGATGAGATGCTGCATCTGCAAGCCATGACTCCTATTTTGAATTCCCTACTAGTCTTTGATCAATGATGTCGAGCTTGAATTTGGCGATGCGAGCTCATGCACAACAAACTGTTGGCTATGCGAGCCTAGGCTTATCTCTTATCAAGCTAGGGCTACTACTTTGGCCTCACTCTATGCTCTAAGCTTGTAACTTATGATCTGGAGCCCTTAAGCAATCTTAGTTCTTAGGTGGTTTGGGCTCTTTATTATTGGACTAATCCCTTATCAGGCCTTTGCCAGCCCATTTTTCATAGTATCAAAAAATACCTATAACATTTTTCTAGAAAATTCAATCCCAAAAATATGAATTTTATTTTTTGAGCATCCAAGATGGAAATTTTGATCGCCTAAGGATTGCTAAAATTCATAAAATCTATTTCTACTATATCTGGACCCCTTGTAGCCCAAAATTTATAGTTTCAAAATTCTCAAAAATTTCAAATTCACCTTTTCAAATTTTTTTTCTTGAAAAGTCATTTTATTACTAGAATTAATTTTGAGAAAATTTAGGGTATTAAAATTCTCCCCTTTAAAAGAATTTGTCAAATTATTCCTCGGATTATGAACAACAACGATATGTTAACTAGAATGAACTAATAGTTACAAGTAATAATTTATACTAAGTAATCATTGTACTCATCTCTTACCAAATAAACATGGATACTTTCCTCGAATATCAGATTCTACCTCCCATGTTGCTTCTTGCTCTTTGTGTCATTTCCATAGCACCTTAACTATAGGAACTTCTTTTGATGTCAATTTCTAAACTTGCTAATCAAGAATAGCTATCAATTGCTCCTCATATGTCAATTTGGCATCCAATTGTACCAGTTCCTCCTCACTGATATGAGATTCATTCAAAACATATTTCCTTAACATGGAGACATGGAATACCAGGTGAATTCCTTACATTTCAATAGGTAAATCTAATTTATACATTATGGCTCAGTTGACGGTGAAATTTAGTAAGCTCAAATCTCAATCAATCGGAATAGCTCTTATATCCCCAAGCTACAATCTGTTTGTAGAAATGCAGGGAAATAGCAAAAGCAAGAAAAAGGAGAAAGAACAAGATGAACACCAGAGATTTTAACATGATTTGGCTAAAATCCTTTTTTTGGATTCCTACGTCCATGGATGATTTATTTCTGTGAAAAATTTGATAGAGTTATAGTATGTGTTCAGAAAGCCCCTCTATTGTATCTATTCCTCCCCCTTTTATAAAGGTTGTGAGGTTACAAATATAATTTACTAAGCTATAAATTTGTTACATCAAATAATAAATGTATTTGATAAGTATGACTTCTACAAATTAACTTTTGTAGATTACTTTCTACAAATGGGCCCTTAAAAGTTACTTCTTGCAGATTGGCCCCACAAGTTAGGTATAAGAGGGTGCCTACTTTAGGTTCACCCACAGTGAGCTTTTAGTTAGGTTCCGTATCTCACAAGCTTGGACTCCTATTCTGGGGTCGCTGCTGGTCTTTGACTAGTGATGTTGAGCTCATATTTGGTGATGCAAGCTCATACAGGATGAACTGTTGGCTATGCGAGCTGAGGCTCGTTCTAGCAAGTTGGCGCTTCTACCTTGCTCTCTGCTCTAAGCTTGTAGCTAGTGATTTGGTGCCCATGAGCAATCTTAGCTCTTGGACGGTTTAGGCTCTTTATGGTTGGACTAGTCCTTTATCAGGCCTTTGCCAACCCCTTTTTCATAGTACTAGAAAATACCCACAACATTAGCCCCTAACTCTCAGTCTCTTTTGTGGCCTAGGAGTTGTAGTTTGATGGCAAAGTCTTTATTTATGGATTGTCATGCAGTCAAAGTCTTTATGTTCAGTCTGTCATTTCATTTGTCCCAGGCTATACTTCTTACTGCACGTGTTTCATGGCTATTAGTGTGGCAGCCTTGTTTTCTTTCAAACCATTTAATTAACAACAGCCAGATATCTTCTAGACTCTTTGGTGAAGCCAGACTAGTCTATTTAAGACATGGGAAATCCTTCTTCCTTCTTTACTGTCACGCCCCAACCTATGGAACGTGACTGGCGTAGGAAGTTTCCAGTAAGGTCTTCCTACAAGCCTGACAATTTGACTTAATATTAAATATAATAATTTTCATAAAACCAGTTTAACATACACAATATTTCTACCGAAAATTCGATAGAATCTCCCATGTTTTTTGGACATTCGGCAAAATGCCAACACATACAAAAAGGGGCTATATGCCTATCAACACCTGTACAACATAACAAAATCAACAATGGCCTAGGCTAACATATCCCTGTCCTACTGGGCAGCCAAACAACATATACACACACATATAATCCTATCTAACTGCTAACCAAACCATCATGTGTATACCTGATAACTCCACCTGGAAGATCTACTCACTCAAGGAGCAGATCCAAAGTCCGGAAGGGATGGAGGAACGGAAAGAGTGTCCTAAGGCTCTGAAAAATAGGAAACAATGAAGAGTGAGTTTCATTGAAACTCAGTGAGTAAACAATCCAATAATCACCTCAAACCCCATGCATAAAATCATGCTCGTAATAAAGATATAAATAAGAAGTTAATCAAATAATCGTGCTTACCAAACTTTGTAATCATAATCAATTATGCAATCATATTTATGATTCATAAGAAGTTACATGGCAAAAACCATAAATATGGTGTCATGAAACATAAACAAAAGAGGAATCCAATGATATTCAAGAATCATTAAAACCCGTTATGAAAATCATATAAATGGATTTCTGCTAGTTGATACACTAGAAGGGTAACCAATAGAATATAAGTATAATCATCATCATGAGCCATCCAGTACATCTACTGGACACTCATGATTAATCCCCTACATTTTTCCCACCTTATTCGCTCCTAACCCGACTGATTACATATCCTCCAAGTGCACTGGAGTCCTTTATATACCCCAGACAATAACCCCACCTTATTCACTCCTAACCAGGCTGATACAAATA